>CM042836.1:158128067-158340786 GCA_023653725.1 Bungarus multicinctus
AAAGGACACCCGTCCTCAGCTATGGCAAGCCCCCTCGCACCCACAACAGCTACAAAGTTTCTTGGGGGGGCAACTTCTACACAGCAAGTCATACCCTCCTTCACAAGGATTGGGGCCCAACATGATGGACCTTCGAAAACAGAGAGACAGAAACAAACCCACCAATCTGGACAAACCCCTCAGGGATGACCTAACCGACAAAAATCATTTGAAATGCTGAAATAATCTGTTTGCAAAACTGTGCTGAGGCACCCTGACTCTGACAACCCGTTCAGTGTTCCAGCAGATACGCCAGTGATGTGGCCAGTGGGATGCAGTGTTAACATCCAAAAAATGACCAAGGAAACCTACAACCCTGCACCCTATACCTCCCACAAATTCATGGACATAGAGAGGCAATGGGCCATATGGGAAAAAGAGGCTTTTGTGATAAGGTGGGCAGTGCAGACCTGGCGTCACCTGCCAGAAGCCATTCAAAGTTTGGACTGACCACAAAAATCTGGAAAATTTTAGGACCCCGTGAAAACTATCACCCAAACAAGTCCACTGAGCCCAAAACTTCAACTAATTCAATTTCATGCTAAAACACATCCCAGGGGGAAAGAATTTTCTGGCTGATGCCCTCTCTCTCATGCCCCAGTGTAAATGCAAAAGGGAGGAGATTATAAATGCCATCATCTCCCCTATCCAAATAGCTGCCCAAGTAACCATCAGGTGACAATGCTGCAACGGACAAGATTGACCCGCAGACAATTTAACTATGAAATTAAAAACCAAACTGCTAGCAGACCATTGGTTCTGGGACAATCAACACACCTTAATGAAAAGAGATGACCTAGCCTGGAAAGGAACAAAACTCTACATCCCAGAATCCCTATGTACTCTAGTCCTTCAGAGGAGCCACGATGCCAAACTGGAAGGCCACTTCGGGTTCTTAAAGACTTTACACTTAGCTCGGAGGCAATTCTGGTGGCCTGGCATAAAAAAAGACATGGACAGCTATGTGAAGAGTTGCATCATTTGCGCCATAATGAAAAAACTACCAGAAAACTCCCTTTATTGCTACAGATGATTGCAGAACCAATGAGGCCGTTGGAGGAGATCACAATGGATTTCATAGTAGAGTTACTGAAAAGTGGAGGAAACATGGAGATCTGGACTGTAATAGACTTATTTTCCAAACAGGCATATTTCATACCATGCAGTGGGCTACTCTCAGCCCACCCAGTTAGCCAAGCTGTTTTTGAAACATATCTACTGCCTGCATGGAGTGCCACAGAGGAATCCAGTTTACAGCCAAATTTTGGAGGTAATTCCTGCAGACTATTTGGTCATCCCGGGGTCTTAGCTCAGCTTTTCGTCCAAGCACCAATGGGGGGTGGGGGGGGGCAGAGAGATTGAACTCCATGGTAGAGCAGCATCTGAGGTGCTAGGTGAATTATCAGCAATCCAATTGGGCAGATCTCCTGCCTTTTGGGGAGGTTGCGTACAATAATACTGTTCACAGTAGCATGGGACTAACCCCTTTCAAAGTAGTGAGCAGCATGGACTTCATCCCAATGCCTGAGTATCCAAGGGACCCCCCTCCTCAGTCAGCCTGACCAATTAATTGAATGTCAATGCTGAAAGCAACTTGGGAGAATGTAAAAAGGGTGCTGGCAAAAGCGGCACAGAGCTATAAGAAACAGGCAGACAAACACCGGGTCACATAAAGGCCATTCCAGGTGGGGGAGAAGGTCTACCTCTCCACCAAATACTTGAGATTAAGGCTCCCTAGTAGGAAGTTGGGGCCAAAGTTCATGGGACCTTTCCCATAAGTCATCAACTCAGTCATGGTGCAACTGAAGTTGCCCAGACTGTTAGAGAAAATAAACTCTGGTATTCCATAGTAGACTCTTAAAACCCTGAGGTCACCACCTCATGAACCTCATGAACCCACAGACCCCGTGATCATAGGGGGCCAACTCCATTATGACATGCAGCAAATCCTCGATTAAAGGTGGCACAGGAGACAACTCCAATAATTAATCAAGTGAAAGGGCTACCCCTTATCAGAGGCATCTTGGGTAAACAGTAGGAACGTCCAAGCCGATCACCTTGTGACGAGGTTCAATACAGAAAACCAAACCAAACCTGGGGGGCGGGGGGTTTCGCAACCCTAAGTTCTATACCTGCAATACATTTGTTTTCTCTTTGTGTTGTACAGGTCACCTTCAACTAAAAATACTTCTTTGGTCTTTTTAGTTGCCAGCAGAAAGGGAAGGGGGAAAGTAGTCATTCTTCAAATGCTTCAGATAATTGCTAGGCAGCCGAAGCTGTCGGTGCGCAAGACATGATTATTGGAGAGCATGATTGATGACTCTTGGCTACGGATGTGTCCCATTGGATAATATACAGTACATCCAGGGGGTGGGGGGGAGACCAGGGTCAAGGGGAAAATGAATGATGTATGTGTTGACTGCACCCAGGCAACGCCAACAGGATCATATCTAAAAGCTAATTTTTTTTTACTCTGAGAGATGCAGCTAGAGACTTATGATTTGAATGGGGGTGGATTTGTTGGAACCCTGACAACTGATTGCCAAGAAATTCATCTATTTCCTTTGTTTGGTTGGGTAGTTTGCAGTATACGTATACCTATAACAATGTCATTGCTTTTTCCTTTTATTTTATTTATTTGTTTGTTTGATTGTCAAACATATACAAGATAACAAGTATATGTATGAGCATAAACAAGAACCAATGGAGTAAAGACAGATAAATTGGACAGTATGACAGGGACGGAAGTCACACTGGTGTGCTTATGCACCCCCCCTTTAAGGACCTTTTAGGAATGGGGTGAACTCCATGGTAGACAGATTGAGGTTGAAGCTTGAGGCTGTAACAATGGAGTCGGGTAGGGCATTCCAGGCATTGACCACTCTGTTGCTGAAGTTGTATTTTCTGCAATCAAGTTTGGAGTGGTTTACCTTGAGTTTCTATTGGTTATTTGCCTGTGTATTATTGTGATTGAGGCTGAAGAAGTCATTGACAAGCAAGATGTTATAGCAGACAATTTTGTGAACTATGCTTAGATCGGACCACAGGAGGCGAAGTTCTAGGTTGTCCAGGTCCAAAATTTCGAGCCTGGAGGTATAGGGAATGCATTGTGACTGGAGGAGTGGAGAACTTTTCTTGAGAACTACCTCTGAACCCGCTCAATTTTATATTAACTCAAATGCTTTTAAGAAGAAATTCATCCTTGGATTGTTGTTTATTTATTTATTTCTATAGAGATGTGGTTATTTTTTATATATAATGCAAAACCACCTGCTCTTTTGTTAGATCTGTTTCTCCTGAATAATTAAAATCCTTCTAGTAGTATGCTCCTGTTATGGGTTTCTTTCCACCAAGTTTCAGTAATGGCAACAATGTTGTATCTGACCTCATGTACTTGGACATCAAGATTGTCTTGTTCCTCATATATTGCGCATTAATGTATAGGCATCAGAGTCCTTTTTCACTGACCCTGCATTTGCTTCCTACATTTCTTGCTTTGCATCTGAGTTCCTCTAGTTTTTTACCACTTGGTTGTTTGTTTTAAGGTTTATGGATGGGACTAGATTCTAAAAATTGTCTTCCTTCCCCCTCCAGTTTTAGTTTAAAGCCCTTCGGATAACCCAAGGCAGTTGTTTTTCAAAAAACCTTCTTCCCAGTTTCTGTGAAGTATAGTCTATCCCCAGCCATTAATCCTTCAGATAGGTATTATTTATTTATTTATTTATTTATTTATTTATTTATTTATTTATTTATTTATTTATTTATTTATTTATTTAATTTATTTTGTCAAGTGATTATAAGATAACAGATATACGTATAAATGTAGTTATGGATACATGAAATGGATACATATAAGAAAAATAAAAGAAACAATAGGACAGAGATGGTAGGCACATTGGTGCGCTTATGCACGCCCCCTATAGACCTCTTAGGAAAGGGATGAGGTCAATAGAAGTCAGTCTAAGATTAAAGCTTTTGGGTTTGGGGAAGAAACCACAGAGTCAGGTAGAGTATTCAGACATTGACCACGCTGTTCCTGCAATCACGTTTGGTGCAATTAACCTTGAGTTTGTATCTATTGTTTTCTCTTGTGTTGTTATGACTGAAGCTGACATATTCATTGACTGGTAGGACATTGCAATGTATGATTTTATATACTATACTTAGATTGGACCGAAGGCAGCGTAGTTCTAGGTTTTCTAGGTCTAGAATTTCAAGTCTGGTGGCATAAGGTATTCTGCAACAAGTAGAGGAGTGGAGAACTCTTCTTGTGAAATATTTCTGGTCTTTCTCAACTGTATTAATATCAGATACATAATGCGGGTTCCAGACTGATGAGCTGTATTCAAGTATTGGTTTAGCAAATGTTTTGTATGCTCTAGTTAGTAGTGTGATATTACCAGAGAAAAAGCTATGCAGGATCAGGTTAACAACTCTTAATGCCTTTTTGGCTATGTAGTTACAATGGGCTCTAGCACTTAGATCATTAGATCATTAGAGATGAGTATTCCAAAGTCCTTTACAGAGTTTGGATCCTCAACAAGGTCTTGACTATTCAGCCTGTATTTTATTTTCTGATTTTTTTTTTATCTATATGTAAGACAGAGCATTTATTTGTTGAGATTTGAAGTTGCCATTTGTTTGACCATTCTGATACATAGTCAAAGTCTTTTTGAAGGGTAGCAGTATTGTCTTTGGTGTTGAATAGCTTTACATCATCAGTGAAGAGAACTCAGTTGCTCTTAATATGATCACAGAGGTCATTTATGTAGAGTATGAAGAGAGTTGGTCCTAGAACGCTGCCTTGGGGGACACCACTGTTGACAGGTACAGAATTTGATAGAATGCTCCCAATTTCGACAATTTGTTGCCTGTTTGACAGGAATGCTTCTACCGAGTTATGGTCTAGGAATTTAAAGTTCTCTTGACAGCACCATCCTTTAAAGAAGTGATTTACTTCAAAAATTCATCATTCCCTCATTAGATGTTTATCTTTTATTGGGTGTACAGACGAAAACTTCACCAGTGCACTCATCACTTTTGCTTTCTTGCCTAGTTGCTCCTGGTCTCTTGATGTTGTTTTCAGGCTCTTTATTTTATTCATCCCCATATGAAAGAGGAGAAGGTAATAACAATTTTTGGGCTTAATTAGTTTAGTAATCCTTTAAATGACATCTTTGATCTTTGCTCCTGCAAGACAGGAAACCTCCCTAGATAGATTGTTTGGTTTAAAAGTTGCTGATTCAGTCCCTTTGAGTAGTGAGTCTCCTGTCACCAACACATACTATTGTTATCCATGACATACCATCATTATTTCATCTCTTCTCTAAATGAAAATATTCTTAAAAGAAGGAGAAAGAAGTGGAAAAGTACTAACACATGACATCACAGATTAATATCATGAGTTTTGCAGCACAGACATAGTTGGCTTCATTATCTTATCTTCTAATAGTGTAGATGAAATATTTCTGGATGCACTTAAGCAAATTATGAACTCCACAAATAATATCACTTTTAAAATTATTTCCCTCATATATGGATTTGTTTTGTTCTCCAATGTGTGATAAAATTTCTTCATGCTTTAGCACCAGTTCTCCAAAGATTTATTTTTAAATTTGGTTTTATTCATCAATTTGAAGACTACTTAATTCCTGGTGATTCTGAGTTGTTTACAGTTGCATACATTTATAAATGGTTTTAAGATCTACAAAAACCAAAAGCCATCTAACCAGGGCTTCAGCTTCAACCTATCACAAAATCTAGGGGAATAGCCAGGTCTTTAATAGTTTTCTGAATGTCATCAGAGTGTCAAAAGTCTGGATCTCTGAGTGGGTATTCTTCCAGAGGCAGGCACTGGTTCTGAGAAGGAACGTTTCCTAGAGTCCTACCATTTATGGACCCAAACTGTGTCTATTTGCCCAATTTTACCAGGAGTTTAATTGCACTCCAAAATCTACTACAGCTAGTCCAATAGGCTCACATGGGTACAATGAGGCACCCAAACATTATCTTTGCTGCCATACACTGGGCTAGGTATAATATCTGAGTGACCTTCAAGAAAGTCACATGTATAACAGATTGCAATAGTCCATTCATGAAATGACTAATGAATGAGAGACTGTCTGAATGGCCATGATACAAGCATCACAGTCAACAGCTACTGTATCATTCAAAATTTAGAATGTATATACTCCCATTTAAAACAAAATTTAAACAAGGAGTCATATTTGTCATTTTGTTCTCCCAGGTAAAGTCCAAGAGGAAATTGCAAAAGAGATTGGTGATCTCGAGCCAAGAACTGACCTTCGAGCAAAAATGCCTTATACTGATGCCGTAATTCATGAAGTTCAAAGGTTTGCTGACGTTGTTCCTACCAATTTGCCCCATGCAACCACCATGGACGTAACTTTCAAAGGCTTCTTCATTCCCAAGGTAATTAGTCTGAAATCACTGCATTAGACAAGGCCTAGACTTTTTTTTAAACACACAAGATAGAATTTTAGTACAATAAAATATAGTATTTTATTGCTTATTTTTATTTTTTAAAATAATAAGAGAAAAAGAAAAATATCAAAAGAGAAACATGCATAATAAAAATACACAAGAGGTTAAAAAAGTAAGTGAAAAATGCAACAGAAAAAAATAATTGCAAAAGAAATTGGAGTTTCTCAGCTGCAGACAGACCACCAAACAAAATGCCTTACATTCAGGGGTGGGATTCCACCGGGATAACAACTGGTTTGGTGATCGCGCATGTTCGTACCAAACGCACGATCCACTTGTGTGCTCTGCATTTCAAAAAGGTTTTATACTTACCTTCTTCTGCAGTCCCTGTGACTAGAACAGCTGAGGCATGCAAACCACTGTGCCCCGCAAATCAGCTGTGTTCTCACAAAAGGGATCCATCTGATTTGTCACATGCAACAACCATGGACATAACTTTCAAAGGCTTCCTCATCCCCAAGGTGACCAGTCTAAAATTACTGCATTGCATATGATCTCATTTATAATGTATGATGTGTGTGGTAGAAGAATCAGTCCTTAAATGAATGGAATGGACTATATCAAGTTGATCTATAGAGCTAAAAGGCCACAAAGCCTCTTACCCCACTCATAGATGCTTCTCCCAAAGTGCCAAAGGCACATGTTTTTCTTTGGTATCTGGCATTCCCAAACTGCCCCCACCTCTTGATTTATGGAATATGCTTTCCTCTCTTGTTTTGTTTTTGTTTTGCCCTCCTCTTGGTTGATTGCTTTATATCCACTGCTTCCTTTCAGTAAGCCTTTATTATTTGTTTTGGATCCTACATTCTAAGTCCACAAGTTTAAGGTATAATGTTTCAATCAGGGGTGGGATTCAAATTTTTTAACAACCAGTTCTGTGGGCGTGGCTTAGTTGGTGGGTGTGGCTTGGTGGTCACGTGACTGCTGGGTGTGGCCAACTCAACATCACTCACATCGAGACACGCTTCTCCTTGTCTGGCCTCTTGTAACTGTGGGGATGCTGCAACAGTCGTAAGTGTGAAAAATGGTCATAAGTCACTTTTTTCAATACCATTGTAACTTTGAATGGTCACTCCACACAAGCAAAGTACCAGCAAGGGAGGGAAAAAAACTCCAGAGAAGTTCCAGAGACAAGAAGTCTAGTCCTGCCAAGAATGTAATAAGAGTTAATGGAGACACATTACAACACCAGAATGCAACACCAGAATGTTTCCTTCCTGCCTTCTTTACAGCATTAGGTCAGTAATTTCTTCTAACAACCAGTTCTCCAAACTGCTTAGAATGTTAACAACTGGTTCTATCTAATAGGTAAGAACCTGTAGAATCCCACCCCTAGTTTCAATATAGTAAAATACAGCTTAAACCCTATTTAGAATTGGTCCGTCTGACAATCTTATAATTTGCCTGATGTTTTAATTTTTTGAACATGTCCATTTGTCTGAGCACAATAATTAAATCAGTATATATATTTGCAATACAAATTTTAAAATAAAGTTTTAATATTTTAAAATTGAATGTTGCTCCAGACCCAATAATATTTTAAAAATCACTGTATTAATATATTCCATAATATAATATAACCATGTACAACGAGGACATACTCCTTTTCATACACTTTTTTTAATCTTTTCAATTTTTAGGGAACGTACATACTTCCCTTGCTGACTTCTGTGCTCCATGATGAATCTCAGTGGGAGAAACCTCATGAATTCTATCCTGAGCATTTTCTTGATTCCAAAGGAACATTTGTGAAGAGGGATGCATTCATGCCATTTTCTGCAGGTGAGTTTCTCTGGTGTCATAGATTATGTTCTATAAAAGGCAACCCTTAATTACCTTGTTTGAAAAGAAAACAATTGATAAAAGATTGATCTCAGAAACCTTATTTCAGCAGAGTTTAGGCCTCATGGACAACACGTGTGTCCAGGCTCATTCAGGGATTAGTTGATTCCAAAGTCTGTCTGGACAATCATCAACCCTGTGCATGCGTTACTGTTATTCCTGCTGCACTCAGTATCAGCATCTCTGCATTTTAGCAATCCAGGATGAATCTTGTCTTTCAGCCTTCTTGGCTGATTGGAGCCTTCAGACACACATAGACTTTGGGTCTTCTTAAAAGAAAAGAAATACAAAATTTTTATTAGCTTTTCCTAAGGTCACAGCAATGTAGCAGAGCATAAAATGCAAAAAAGCAAAATACAATAAAATGGTTTAAAAAAGTGTTAGAGAGAAGGGATTTGATTAAAATTAAACTAGGGCTTCAATTAAGTACATTTAAAAAAATTTATAAAGAGTTTTTTATTTTTAACAACAAACCGACAAATACAAACATAAAACAACAAAATAAAACCATCTTCCAATTATACAGTGTGTCGGTTGGTATATAATTTTTGTGCACAATATGTATAGTCTTTCCCTCTTGAATTTAAATTTACTTTCATATTACATTGATCAACTTTCCATGTTGTATTATATTATTATTACACCATTATTAGATTTTACTTTCGAATCCACATTATCCTTTAGAGCATATCTCAGTTCTTACCAGTTTTAATTCATATTAAAAGTCTTTCTATAATAATCAATTATAACATACCATTACTGTTAAATTATACTTCAGTTTTCCACTTTTCTACCTAACCATTGGTAAAATAAATCCCATATCTTAAAATATTCTTTTTCGTCTTGCTCTCTAATTGCTAATATTAATCTACTCATTTTTGCACATTCCATTATTTTCTTAATTGCCTCTTCCTCTATCGGAATTTTCACATTTTTCCAATTTTGAGCAAATACAATTCTACTTGCAGTTAAAACATTAATAATCAAATATGTCAATTCCCTATTATAACCTTCAGGTAAAATTCCCAATAAAAATACTTCTAGTTTCAAATCTATAGGCTGTTTTGTCATTTTTTCCAACCATGTGTTTATTTTAGTCCAGTACTTTTTGGCTTCCGCACACATCCACCACATATGGTAATATGATCCAGATATATGATGACATTTCCAACACTTCACCAATTTATCCTTGAACATCCTTGCTATTCTTGCTGAAGGTAAATGCCACCTGTAAAACATCTTATACAAATTCTCTTTATATGCTGTTGACATTGTTAGTTTATAGTTTGTAGTCCATAGATCCTGCCATTTATCTAGATCTATTCCATATCCAAAATTCCCCCCACCTTGCAATCATTGTTTCTTTAGCTTGTTCTTCTAATTTCATTCCTAATATATAACCATATATTTTTTTAATCATTCTCTCCTCAGTACCTGTTAAGATTTTATCTAATTCTGTAAGTTCTTTAAAAAACCCTTCTGGTTTACTGTTTTTATCATATCTAGAATATATTTGCATATATGTATTCCAATTCATCTTTATATGTTGTTCATCTAGTTCTTGCTTTGTTTTGAGTTCAGCCTTTTCATTTAAGATTTCACTATATCTTACTATGTGTTCCATTTTAAAAAGAATTGGATATGTGAATGCCTCTATAGTTGATAGCCAGACTGGCATTTTTATATAATGTTGTTTCCTTATTTTCTCCCATGTTGATAATAAAGCATTTGAATATAGTGTCTCCTAAAATACCCATGTGCTTTACTTTCCTTATACCATAAAAATGCATGCCACCCAGGGGTGGGATTCAAATTTTTTAACAACCGGTTCTGTGGGCGTGGCTTCATTGGTGGGTGTGGCTTGGTGGTCATGTGACTGCCTGGATGTGGCCAACTCAACATCACTCACATTGAGGCATGCATCTCCTCGCCTGGCCTCACATGACTGTGAGGATGCTGTAACAGTCATAAATGTGAAAAACGGTCATAAGTCATTTTTTTCAGTGCCATTGTAACTTTGAATGGTCACTCCACACAAGCAAAGGAGGGGAAAAAACTCCAGAGATGTCCCTGAGACAGGAAGTCTAGTCCTGCCATGAATGTAATAAGGGTTAACAGGCAGTTTCTGTAAGCAACACCAGAATGTTTCCTTCCTGCCTTCCTTAAAGGATTAGGCCAGTAATTTCTTCCAAAACTGGTTCTCTGAACTGCTTAGAATGTTAACAACTGGTTCTAGCGAATAGGTGTGAACCTATAGAATCCCACCCCTGATGCCACCCCAATTGTAAACCATGGCTTTCCAGTGTTAACAATCTAGTATTTCTCAAAACAATCAATTCTTTCACCCACATTAATGTTACTGCCTGGTAGTATAATTCTCAATTGGGTAGCCCAAAACCTCCTCTCAGTTCAGTATCCTGTAACAATTTTATTTTAATTATTGCCTTCTTTCCCTGCCATATATATTTTAACATTATTTTGATCAAGTCCTCAAAATATTCTTTACCTGATTTAATTGGAATTGTCTGAAACAAATATAATATCCTTGGTAGTATGTTCATTTTGATTGTAGATTTCTCCCTACTAGAGATAGTTATAGATTTTCCCATTTTTTCAAATCTGTCACAATCTGTTGTTTTAATTTATATCTTCCTTTAATGTTCCACATCTTGCTGTTAGTTCTATTCCAAATAATTTACTTTGTTTATGATCTGGATATTCAGACTGTTTGTCAATTCTTTTCTTTGTTTTTCCATCATATTTTTAACTAAGATCTTAGTTTTGTCTTTATTTATTTTTAATCCTGCCACCTGTCCATATTTTTTTATCTTTTCTATCAATTTGGACACTGTCTCCAATGGGTCTTCCAATATGAAGACCAAATAATCTGCAAATGCTTGCATTTATATTCCTTCTTTTTATTCTCATTCTCTTTATTTCTCTATTTTCCCTAATATTTCTATTTGATACTTCCAAAGTCAGTACAAATAACAATGGCAACAGAGGACATCCTTGTCTAGTTCCTTTTTTAATATTAATATTGCCTGTTAAATCCCACCTCTTTCATTTGCAATAACATAAATTGCCAATTTACATTGTCAAAGGCTTTTTGCGCATCTAAAAATACCATTTGCTTCTCTGGATGTGTTTCATAATATTCCAATGTATTCAAAATTATTCTCATATTATATTTTATTGCCTCTTAGGCAGAAAACCATTTTGGTCAGAATGTATAAAGTGATTCAAATATCATTTAAGTCTTTCTGCCATTATTGAGGCAAATATTTTGTAGTCTGCATTCAGCAGGGATATAGGTTTATAGTTCTTTATTTGTTGTATGTGTTATGTGCGTGTTTATGTGTTATTCTTATACCTCTTTTGGTATAAGAGTAATATAAGCCTCTGTCCATTAATTAAGTATTTTGGTTTTTGACAAAATCTCATTCATTACTTCAAGCATTGTAATGTTTAGAGATTCCTGCAAAGTCTTACAGAATTCTATTTGCAGCCCATCTGGGCCCGGAGCCTTTCCAGTATTTTGCCTATTTATCAAGTTCCATCACTGTTATTTTCCCTTCTAACATTATCTTAGTTTCCTCGGATATTTAGGTAGTTCTACTTTTTGCAAATTTGTTTAACTTTTCTTTCTTCAATATTCTCTTGATCATCTAATTTCTCATAGTACTTCTGTACTATTTCTTTTTTTCTTCATTTCCATAACAAACTGTTCCATGTTCATCTATTAATTCTGTTATCCTTTTTGTTTCTCTATCCTTTTTCAATCTATATGCTAATCATCTACCTAGTTTATTTGCATTTTTGAAAAAGTTCTGTTTAGCTCTCCTGATTTTTCATGCCAATTCTACTTTTTTCATCAATCCCATTTTATGCTTGACTATTTCCATTTGACTTTTAATATGCTTTTTTGTGTGGATGTAGTTATTTCTCTAGTTTCTTGTAACCTTACTCTAATAAACTTTTATTAGCTTTTCTTATGCTTTTCTTCTTAGGTCACAGCCATGTAGCAGAGCATAAAATGCAAAAAAGCAAAATACAATAAATGGTTAAAAACATTAGAGAGAAAGGACGATTAAAATTAAACTAGGGCTTCAATTAAGTACATTTAAATTTTTATTTCTAAGTTTAAATGACAATAAAGCAAAATTAGCATCTTGATTTCTAATGCTTTCAAATACACTGTAAGAATTGAATCCAGTCATTTGAGATACAAGCCCTTGAGCTCACCTATTGACTGTAGGTTGGCCCTGATTTCATTGTAAGCTGGGCAGTGGAGGACAGAGGAAGTAATGTTTTCCCCTTGACAGACTACAGAGGGGCAGAGATGCTGCTCAACAGGGCCCTCACCAAATCTCCCTTCAAGCAATGCCAAAGCCGTGCTCTGCTGCCAATGAGGCGTAAGCAATCTTCACAGTGTGGCACTGATGATATTCATAAGATTCTAGGCAAGGCTTCAGAATTTTTATACTATAGGTAGTCCTTGACTTCCAACTTCAATTGAGCCCAAAATTTCTGTTCCTAATTGATACAATTGATACAAAAAGTGAATTTTGCCCCATTCTGCAACTTTTCTTGCCAAGTTGTTAAGTCAATCACTGCAGTTGTTAAGTTAAAACTGGTTGTTAAGTGAATCTGGTTTCCCTATTGCTTTTCTTTGTCACAAGATCTCAAAAGGTGACCCAGGGACATTGCAACCGTCATAAACATGAGTCAATTGCCAAGTATTTGAATTTTGATCACATGATCATGGAGGTGCTGCAACAGTTATTAAGTATGAAAAGTGGTCATGAGTCAATTTTTTCACTAACATTGTAACTTTGAAGGGTCTCTAAATGAACTTTTATAAATTGGAGATTACCTGCAATGGCGCCAGGATGAAAATATAGATGACCGTACCACAATCGGATATTTATTAGAATCCTTTTCAAAAAGCCTTGACTCCATAAATATTTGAGCTAGCACCTTGCCATACAATATTTTAATTGTTCTCTTTTGGAAACAGAAATCTTAAGGATAATACATACACCTGTTTTCCATCTGCAGGTCTAATGATGTGTGATACTTAGAAAGTTAAAGGAGGGGTGTTACTGATGTTGGCATTAATTTTTTTACTTTATTTTCAGATTCAGAAATCTGCTGCCATTTATTAGTTGGAAAAATTCTCTGTCTCCATTTCTTTACTGCATTATTACTTCTTTCCATGTCTTTGATCTGTTATTGTTTTCCTATATACTGGTCTCTAAATGACCATAGGATATTGGGAAACTCTGTGAAATAGTTTAAGAAACCAATAAACACAATTCTCCTTTTTTGCCATCTATGCTTTCTTCCAGGTCAGAGAGTATGTGCAGGTGAGAACCTGGCCAAAATGGAGCTCTTCCTCTTCTTTACCAGCCTCCTGCAGAAATTTACCTTCCATCCACCTCCAGGAACTTCTAAAGATGACCTGGACCTGACCCCTGTTGTTGGACTTACCTCCACTCCCATGCTGTACAAGACTTGTGCTGTGTTACGCTGATCTGACACAAAAAAATTATACGAAGTTGTTTTCTCAATCTTGAATTCCCTTCATTTTGAGAAGCACAATTTAACAAAGAGTCCAGTATTGTCTTTGTTGCATGTGTTGTTTAGAAGATGAATGGTAATAACCTATAAATTATATGAAAGAATATAATCAGAAAATTCTGGTCAAAATATTAACTCAGGTAACAAATGAGATTCAGCAATATTCAAGAGCTTCCTTTTTCTTGGAAAACAGCTGTAATTGCTATCTAATAGGAGGAACAATCCAACTTGTCAATTAGCGTAGTGACCCATCTGGGTTACATATTCTGGATACTAAAGTCTTTACCACAAAAACACTAAATGTTTTTTCTAAATAAACTGCAGAGATTGATGAGACTGAGTTTGTTCTAAGGCATACATGAACTATAATGATAGATGCATTGGGGGAGGGATGACAAGGGTTTTGGGTGGTGGGTATTCTAAGGGGAAGAAGGCACACAGTGACATCATGGTGATGACAAGCATGGGAAGATATAGTCAGACACAGCAGCAGATCACTCTTGAGGAAGGCTGCCTTGGTGCTTGGTATCATTGTTGCATTCCAGCCCCTTCTGCTTCCCCCCAAAACTTTGCATCCTAGCTTCCCCATGTTTTCTTGCTGATTCCCAATGCCAGCTTAGTATGTAATAAAGCTGACCTTGTATGCATTATTGAGAACTGGTTGGGGGTTTATGTTGTGGGAAAGGAGCGCTCATAGAAATGTGAACCACCTGGATAGGTCGTCAGTTCATATTCCAGGGCAGGATGTATCTGTAACTATTGCCCATGGTAGAGTGTCAAGTGCCTTATAGGGCACAGTTCCACAAATGAATAAACATAAGATCCTATCTGTAAAGGTGAGTCATAGAGATCAGATGGGAGTGCTGCTTGTATTTATTTATTTATTTATTTATTTATTTATTTATTTGTTAAACTTATATACCGCCCCCTCTCCCAAAGGGACTCGGGGCGGTGAACAGCCAAGGTAAAAGATACACAAACGAAACACATATACAATATTACAATATTAAAAATTAAAAGAATTAAATACAGTTGGCTCTACTAAAATTTAAAACAAAAGAGTTAAGAAAAAAAATTAAGAACCAGATTAAAATTTAAAAACCCCTAGGCCAGTCCGGCTTGCCGAAATAGATGAGTTTTAAGTAAACGACGGAAGGTCATGAGATCAGGGACGGCCCTCACCTCCAGGGGTAATTCATTCCAGAGAGGGCGTGCTCCCAATGAGAAGGCCCGCATCCCCGAGGTTGCCAGCCATCCAGCCGGCGGTACCCCAAGGAGGCTGACTCTATGGGAGCGTACCAGTCGATGGGAGGCCGATAATGGCAGGAGGTGGTCTCGCAGGTATCCTGGTCGCGAGCCATGGAGTGCTTTAAAGATAGTAACCAAGACTTTGAAGCACACCCGGAGGGCCACCGGGAGCCAATGCAGCTTGCGCAGAAGTGGCGTAACATGGGAGCCCCGAGGAGCTCCCAGTACCACCCTCGCAGCTGCATTCTGCACCAGCTGGAACCTCCGGATGCTCTTCAAAGGCAGCCCCATGTAGAGAGCGTTGGCATAGTCTAGGCGGGAGGTCACCAGGGCGGAAGTGACCATGCGAGGCGCATCCCGATCCAGAAAGGGCCACAACTAGTAGATCCTACGGACCTGACCAAAAGCCTCCCTGGCGATGGCTGCCATGTGGTCTTCCAATGACAGCCGCACATCCAGGAGGACACCCAGATTGCGGGCCCTCTCTGTGGGGGCAAGAGTTCCCCCCCCCCACAGCCAGCAATGGAACCAGCTGGCTGTACCAGGGTGCCGGGAAGCACAGCCATTCAGTCTTAGATGGGTTGAGATGAAGCCTGTTCCGCCCCATCCAACACCGCATAGCCTCCAGGCACCAGGTCATCACTTCGACGGCTTCATCGGGGTGGCCCGGGGTAGAAATGTACAGCTGAGTGTCATCAGCGTACTGATGGAACTCTACCCCAAAGCCACGGATGATCTCACCCAGCGGTTTCATATAAATGTTGAACAGAAGGGGCGAGAGCACCGACCCCTGAGGCACCCCACAAACCAGGGGCCTCGGGGCTGACCTCTGCCCCCCTGCCAACACAAATTGCGAGCGGTCAGAGAGGAAGGAGGAGAACCACCGCATAACAGTGCCTCCCACTCCCAACCCCTCCAGCCGCTGCAATAAGATACTGTGGTCGACAGTATCGAAAGCCGCTGAGAGATCAGGAATAACCTCTGTCACGGGCCCTCCAGAGATCATCCACCAATGCAACCAATGCCGTCTCCGTGCTGTCTCCGGGCCTGAAGCCCGATTGGCATGGATCCAAATAGACAGCTTCATCCAGGTGCCGGGGAAACTGTTGTGCCACCACACTCTCAACAACCTTTGCCATAAAACGAAGGTTGGAGACGGGATGATAATTAGATAACAGAATTGGGTCCAGGGACGATTTCTTGAGGAGGGGTCTCATCACTGCCTCTTTCAAGGCAGCGGGTAGATATCCCTCACTCAAGGAAGCATTAATAATACCCTGAAACCAACCTTGTGTCACCTCCCGGGTGGCCAACACCAGCCAGGAGGGACACGGGTCCAATAAACATGTGGTAGCATTCAGTCCCCGCAGCAACCTGTCCACGTCTTTGGGGGTCACAGGATCAAACTCCTCCCAAATGACTGCTTCAAATTCCGCCCCCGACCCCCCAGCCAGAGCTGCCCATTCAGAGTCCAACCCATCCCAGATCCGAGCAATTTTATCCACCAGGAACTTCGAAAAGTCCTCAGCCTCTCTGTATTACTCCATAGTCAGATGATTGGTAGTGAGCTGTATGCTATGGAGGTATTTCATCCTGTCGTTCCCTTGACTAAAGATGCAGCTCAGAAGTTTCAGTGCTTTGAAATGCATGCTTGTATCCCTTCCTTTGTGGATATCATTGTAATTATTACAGAAAATGACTCACTAAACGGAAAGGAAATGAACTGCTCTAATTTTAATATTATTACTATTTAATTCTTGCAAAATCATGCCTTTTGAAAAGGGACACTTCCTGGAATAAAACCTCCCACAATCTGTCCCCGAGATCCAGGACTTTAGGAAATCTACACATGATGGATCTTACAGAACAGCAATATAGGTAAAGTCTGATGATTAACAAGCATAAATGCTGTTTGCTAACATTTGTTGAGATTGGACAAATCGTGGTAACTTACTTATGTAAGTCTCATGTGTTCCCTGATGGGTTTCAATGTCTACGGAAAAATTTAAAGTGGATGGGAGTTGGGGGAGCTTTTGCTGATATTACCATTCAGCTTTGTATGTAAATCCAGCAAGATATGAATAATAGAATAAATGAGTTGGAAGGGATCTTGGAGGTCTTGTAACCTAACACTCTGCACAGGCAAGAAAGCCTATATCATTTCAGATGATAGTCTTTCAATGTTATCCAGTGTATTTTACTCCTGAACAAATATAACAAGGCACAGTCACTCTGCACCCTGGAAGGACAGGTTTCTTTGGTCTGTATACTCCTTGACCAGGGGTGGGTTTCTACCAGTTCGCACCTATTTGCTAGAACCGGTTGTTAATATTCTAAGCAGTTCGGAGAACCAGTTGTTAGAAGAAATTCCCGGCCTAATCCTGTAAGGAAGGCAGGAAGGAAACATTCTGGTGTTGCTTACAGAAACTGCCTCTCCATTAACCCTTATTACATGCTTGGCAGGACTAGACTTCCTGTCTCAGGAACTTCTCTGGAGTTTTTTTCCCTCCTTTGCTGGGACTTTGCTTGTGTGGAGTGACCATTCAAAGTTACAATGGCACTGAAAAAAGTGACTTATGACCATTTTTCACACTTACGACTGTTGCAGTATCCCCACAGTCATGAGAGGCCAGGTGAGGAGATGCGTGCCTCAATGTGTTTGATATTGAGTTGGCCACACCCAGCCAATAAACATGACCACCAAGCCACATCTACCTGGTCACATTGGCCAATAACTTGACCACCAAGCCATGCCCACCAACTAAGCCACACCCACAGAACCGGTTGTTAAAAAATTTGAATCCCATCCTTGTCCCAGACTCAGTGTCTGTTTAAGAGAATTTACTTGCAGACAGTACAACAAAATTTAGCTAGACTGCTATGGAAATTTTATTGCAGCAAACTAAAGTGAATGCCCTTTGAAGTTTGGGTACAGTTAAATGATATAAGTATCTTGCTGCTTTAAAAGGAGGAGTTTGCTAAAAAAAAAAAAAGTACTTAGGAAGAGGAGACCAATCTTGTTGGATTTCCAGGTCTTTGATATGTTATTTATATACACTAAGTGCATATTTGTGTCCTATCATTAAGAATGCTTCCTTGGAGAAGCTGAAGTTTTTGTGAAATGGTTCTGAACCATACTGATTCATAATTGTCCTCTATAAGGAAAAAAATTACAATATAATATGTGGAGAAAAAGAGTATTTTTAACCAATGTGCTATAATTTAAGTCCATGCACCTGTTTTGACTTTAGATAATCCTGCCTTCCTCCTTAGGACTACATTTGGCACACAGTGAACTCCCTCAAATACAGCTTTTAGGAATTTGGACTGTACCCTTCCAGAGGCGTAATAAGGTCCCATCTGACCACCAAAGAGTAGCTGTGTGCAAATCTTAGCTAAATGTAGCTTCAGTGTTGCTAGAATATACTGTGCTCCGCTGGAGAAATGAAATGATTGACAGGCTACCATTTTTAAAAACATTTTGAATAACATAATTTTGAAGTGCACTGCATTTAGTAGAGCTATGAAAAACCATGGCAAAATATTTAAAGAATTTAACTTGCTTGATGGTCTGGTCATTTATCCTCCAGGTGGGCAAGTTAGATCTTTTTGCAAAGATCATTATCTTAGTTTTACTATCCTTGATTTCAAAAGTTTCTTCAGAGTAATAACTAGCCAAATATTCAGAGCTCATCCAAGTCTAATTTGCATTTCTGATAAAAGTGCTATATCATTTGTATAAAACAAGGATGCAATACACCTATTAACTAATTTTGGAAGGTGATGTTCTAAAACCCAAATCTTCTTGAAAAGATGCCTAGCTGAATTCAAAGACGCCTAGAGAGTAGTTGGAGGGCCAGCCGCTCTGGGTCTGACCGAAAACTATTACGATCTTATATTAAGACGTATTTAGTGGCGATAAGGATGGCGAGGAGGTCTTACCTCTCCACCCTTATTGCGTCCACGGAATGCCCGGCCGCCCTGTTCAGGGTGACCCGCTCCCTTTTGGAGATGGGGGCACGGGAGGATCCCTTGCAGGGACAGGCTGAGGATTTTTCTAGGTTTCTGCAGGACAAAATCACTCAGATCCGGGATGAGTTGGACTCTGACTGGGCATCTCCGGGCGGGGGGACGGGGGTGGATTTCGGGGAGGTCATTTGGGATGAGTTCGATCCTGTTACTCTGGAGGATGTGGACAGGATACTGGGGGGGCTTAATGCCACCACTTGTTTATTGGACCCGTGCCCCTCCTGGCTGGTCTTGGCCACTCGGGAGGTGACACGAGGCTGATTCCAATGGATTATCAATGTTTCCTTGAGAGAGGGGCTTTTACCCACCGCCTTGAAAGAGGCGGTGGTGCGGCCCCTCCTCAAGAAACCATCCCTGGATCCAGCATTATTGTCAAATTATCGTCCGGTCTCCAACCTTCGCTTTGTTGCAAAGGTTGTTGAGAGTGTGGTGGCACGTCAGCTCCCTCAGTACCTGGATGAAGCGGTATACCTAAACCCCCTCCAATCGGGTTTCAGGCCCGGGCACAGCACGGAGACTGCGTTGGTCGTGTTGGTGGATGATCTCTGGAAGGCCCGGGACAGGGGTTGTTCCTCTGTCCTGGTCCTGTTAGACCTCTCAGCGGCTTTTGATACTGTCGACCACAGTATCTTGTTGCGACGGTTGGGGAGGTTGGGAGTGGAAGGCACTATTTTACGGTGGTTCTCCTCCTTCCTCTCTGACCGCTCGCAATTTGTGTTGACGGGGGGCAGAGGTCGACCCCGAGGCCCCTACTGTGTGGGGTGCCTTAGGGGTCGGTGCTCTCACCCCTGCTGTTCAACATTTATGTGAAGCCGCTGGGTGAGATCATCCATGGTTTTGGGGTAGAGTTCCATCAGTACGCTGATGACACTCAGCTGTACATCTCTACCCCGGGCCACCCCAACGAAGCTGTTGAAGTGATGACCCAGTGCTTGGAGGCCGTGCGGAGTTGGATGGGTCTTAACAGGCTTCGCCTCAACCCGACCAAAACCGAGTGACTGTGGTTTCCTGCGCCCAGATACAGCCAGCTTGTTCCTTCGCTGGCCGTGGGGGGAGAAATTTTGATCCCCGTGGAAAGGGCTCGCAATCTAGGTGTCCTCCTGGACGTACGGCTGTCTTTAGAAGATCATATCACAGCTTTCACCAGGGGGGCCTTTTGTCAGATTCGTCTGATTTACCAGTTGCATCCCTTTCTGGATCTGGACGCACTTCGCACAGTCACTTCCGCCCTCGTCATCTCCCGCTTGGACTACTGCAATGCTCTCTACATGGGGCTCCCCTTGAAGAGTGTCCGGAGGCTGCAGTTGGTTCAGAATGCGGCCGCGCGGGTGATCGTGGGAGCTCCCATGTAACATCACTTCTCCGCAGGCTGCACTGGCTTCCTGTGGCGTTCCGGATCTGATTCAAGGTGGTACTGATTGTTTTTAAAGCGCTCCATGGCTTGGGGCCTGGGTACTTACAGGACCGCCTGCTGCCATCAACAGCCTCCCGCCGCCCAGTGCGCTCCCACAGGGTTGCCCTCCTCGGGGTTCCGCCGCCTGATCGTTGCCGGTTGGCGACCCCGAGGGTGCGGGCCTTCTCTGTGGGGGCCCCCTCCCTGTGGAATGATCTGCCCCCGGAGATACGGGCCATTACCGACATCCAGACCTTCCGGCGTACAGTAAAGACCCTGTTTTTCCAGGAGGCCGGCCTGGTCCAGTAAACGGTTCTTGGGGTTTTAAATTAATTAGGTTTTAAATTTTTAAATTTTTAATATAATCCTTGAATTTTAAATTTTGGTTATATTTTGTACTTGATGGGCTTTCGGCTGGATCAATTCTATTTAATTTGTTTTTAATTGTACATATTATTCATTTTTTAGTAGGCTGTACACCGCCCCAAGTCCCTTTTTGGGTATAAAAATTTAAATAAATAAATAAATAAATAAATTGGAAGAATCAGGTTTTCAGGCCCTTTTGGAAGGCTAAAAGGTGAGTGCAGTTCTCACTTCAGGAGGCACAATGTTGCAGATGGTGAGAGACACAGCAAAGAAGTCTCTTCTCCTGGATCCTGCTAGCTAGAAGTCCTTGATCAAATAGGTCTGCAACATTGACCTTCTATCAGTGTGGATTGGGCCAGCCAATCCCATTCTGGGGAGATGGTTCCTCAGATATGGACCCATGCCATGAAGAGGTTAAAGGTGATAACCTTGAACTGGATCAGGAAGCAAACTGGCAACTTTGTGCAGCTTGTGCAATATCAGTGTAACAAGACTGCTGTCAGATCCATATATCTGTCATTTCTTCAATGGAAGAAGAAAAGGGGAGGGGGGAGACTGATAAAGAAATCCTTCTTGATGTAACCTGAATATATTTAATCTTATATCGAATTTGTGTAACCTACACATGATACATGTGAAGGGATGAAACCCAGATGGCCGGAGGGATGAAACCCAGATGGCCGGAACTTATCACCTCTGAGAAAGACAGCCAGGAGATGAAGAGACCATAAAAATTCCACAGTGAGATGTGTCCTGGGAAACTCTGAAAAAGATCATTCTAAAAAGGGGATGGGGGAATTAGGTATGCCCTGGGAAACTCTGAAAAAGATCGTCCCAAGAAGGGGGTGGAGGGAATTAACATGTTGGCTCTTTGTTTTACTAAATACACATCAAGATAAGAGGAGGGGTTTTAAACTCCCTTATCTATCTCTGCATGCCTGAAAGACCTTAGATGCTGCTTTTAACCCCTACATGAATTGTCTCATCTCAATAAAGGATTCCTTTTGATACGTTTTGATACATTTTCAGAAGTTCATTCTAGTTGATTGAATGGGAAAAGTTTTGTAGCCTGACAACTGCCCTAGGGGCCCCAAGACCGAGCATCTGCATTCTGTGCCAGCGATAGCTTCCAAATATTCTTCAAAAGTAGCCCCATGTAGAGTGCTTTGCAGTAATCTAGATGTAAGGTGACCAGGCCTGAGGGATCGAGCACAGGGATTCATGATTTAGGAAAGGTACAAATTGATGCACAACACAAAATTGCACAAAGGCTCTCCTAGTCACTATTGCTATCTTTGAGCAGGAATCAAAAGTCTAATAGAACCCTTGGGTTGTACACTGGATCTGTGTGGGGCAATGTAACCCCATGCAGAATAAAAGATGTTAAAATCCCAAATCCTGAATCTCCACACATCCAAAACCATTCGGTCTTACCAGGGTTCAATTGAAGCTTGTTGTTCCTCATCCAGACCCTATAAGAACCTGCCTCAGCTACTCCCTCAGGAAAGCATAACTTTTGAAACAAGTAGCTATGAAAAGGAACTTTTACTGAGAGAAAGTGATTGCAAACAAGTCAGGTGGAATCTTCCCCACAAAGCATTAAGCTATTCTTCTCAATTCAAACTCTACCCCCTTCACTAGTCCATCAGTAGCCAATGCAATGTTGCATAGGTGTTTTGAGAACTTTGATGCATTAGCTTAATAGCAATTCATCCCCAGGATGCAGCGACCTTGGTGTCAGGCTAGAACTGGCTGGGAGGAAGTCCACCTGTCTTCAAGATAGTCTGCCTCCCTAAATCCCATGCGATTACAGCAAAAGTGAAGGCATGCAAAGAGTGCAACCCCAATAGTCTCCTCTCCCCTCTTCCATTAGAATGGCAGCAGCCCAGAATGGGACTTGACAGACCCCCCCCAAACTTTAGGTACTGTGAGAGGGCAGTGACAGTATCACTTGGGTCACCATGGATAGAAATGTAAAGTTGAATATCATCAGCATATTGATATTACCTCATTCCTTGATGGCTGATGATTGCACCAAGGGGCTTCATGTAGATGTTGAAAAAGAGTGGAGACAGGTCTAAGCACTGAGACACACCACCATGGAGCAGCTATGGACTGGACTTCTCACTTCTTATCAATACAATTGGGCCCAGCCTTGGAAAAAGGAGTCAAACCAGTGCAAGTCTGCACCATCTAGCTCTAAATCCTGCAGCTGGCCCAAAAGGATGCCATGGCCAATGGCATCAAAGATCACTGAGGGGTGAAGGAGAACAAGAATGAATGCATTATCTCCATCCCACTCTCACCAGAGATCATCAGCAAATACAAGTAATGCTGTTTCTGTTTCATAGTGGGCTTGAAATCTCACTGAAAGGAGGTTCAGATAATCCATTTCACCAACACAAGTTGCCACACAGCAATTTTTAACAGTTTTCCTAAAAGGGGAAGGTGAGAGACTGGACCAAAATTGCCCAGGCATTTTTTTTTTTGCGGGGGGGCAGACCAGGCTCACTGTGAAAGTCTTGGGAATGTCTCTAGCAGTGAAGAATTTATACTACCTGAACCCATTATTCATACCGGGAATACCTTCTTATTCTACATCTTGAATAGCAATAGCACTTAGACTTATATACCTCTTTATAGTGCTTTACAGTCCTCTCTAAGTGGTTTACAGATTCAGCATATTGCCCCCAACAATCTGGGTCCTCATTTTACCCACTTCAGAAGGATGGAAGGTTGAGCCTGGTGGGATTTGATCTGTCAAATTGCAGTAGGAGTAGCTTGCAGTACTGCACTCTAACCACTGCGCCACCGAGGCTCCCTAGTTTTCCATAATCTAGAATAGCTAGTTTCCTATAATCTAATGCTCTCTTATACATGAAAGTTCTAGGATTACTTTTCTGAATAACTAAGGAGTGTTGAGGCAATAATCCAGTATGTAAAGATGAAAACGCACATGAATTGTTGCTCCGCCCTGCTTGGCATCAATGATAATGATAATCTAAGTGCACGGAATGATTTATAGTACATATATCATACCCTACCAAATTCTCCCACAAAAGTATTGCTTTTCAATTGTCAAAATTGAATTACCCTTTATGATATGTTTCACTCAGTTATAAAGGTCAAACTGGAATTGATGCATTTACTCATTAGTGCACCTCACTAGTAATTCCATATTCTTCAAAATACCAATCCTTGAACACCCCCAGTTTATGAGTTGTGTTATGTGGGTCTAGCATACAATATCAGCTACAAAAATCTGCATGACCATGGGGTAGCAGCAGAAGGTACACAAAGTTTTAACCATTGGCATTTATGGTTGCTTAAATTTTTGCAACCCAAAATAGTAATATATTTACATTCAAATGCCTGAGAATTTTCTCTGGGTTCTACTCTAACTGCCCCAGAAAATTGTTCTGACACCTTGAAATTAAATTAATTTGTTTTTGTTTAGAACCATTAATTTTACAGCAAGAAATAACATTAATTTGTTAATTTTGGTATATAGATTCAAATTATTCTCTAGGCTACCTATCCGCATCATGGATCAGATCTTTCTACTCTTCTTAATTGCACATACTAAAGTTGAACTTGAATTGAATTGAGGAGCCTCCCAAAAAATAAAATGAGACATCAACAATCTTCGTTATGCTTTCTCCTCTCCTCCTCCTCCTCTTCTCTCGGAAGTCAAAGGCCCATAACAACCTGTTCAAGAAAATCAAAGAAGCAAGTGACAATTTTAGTCTCTTTCTGAGCATCAAAAAAACCAAGCTCATGACCACTGTAAGGAATGGAAATATTAAAATGAAATTTGATGGTGAAGAGATAGAATGTGTGGAAAAATTCAGTTTCCTAATGTCGCAGATTGCTCAAAACAGTAAATTCAGCTGAGAAATAAAATGCCAGAATGAACTGGATCGCACAACAATGATGAACATGAGCCAAATATGGAAAAGCAAGAACATCAGCCTGGCAATCAAATGTAAGTTATTCCACTCTATTGTGTTCCCTATCCCTATCTATGTTTGTGAACATTGGACCCTAAAAAATCAAGACTGAAAGAAAATCGATTGAACTGTGGTGCTGGAAAAGGCTCCTTCGCATTCCTTGCACAGCAATGATGGGTAAGAAAGACGTACCGGAGCATATTATGCCAGACATGTCAGTGAAAGGAACAAAACTGTGTTTCACTTATTTTGGCCATGTCATGCAGCGGAATTCACTGGAGAAAGCAATTACGTTTGAAAGAGTTAATGGTAAAAGGAAAACAGGCCAGCAAAGAACACGGTGGCTGGAAACCTTCAAAGCTGACACCAACTAGATCTACAGCAACTCAAAGTAGTAGTGCAAGATAGAAAAATGTGGAAATAGAATAGAATAGAATTCTTTATTGGCCAAGTGTGATTGGACACACAAGGAATTTGTCTTGGTGCAAACGCTCTCAGTGTAGATAAAAGAAAAGATACATTCATCAAGAGTCAAGAATTATAAGGTACAACACTTAATAATAGTCACTGGGTATAATAAGCAATCAAAGCATATTAGGAAACAGTCATTGTTTCCTAATATGGATAGGAAATGTTTCCCCATAAGGATATAAGCAACAAAGTTATAGTCATACAGTCATAAGTGGGAGGGGAGGGGAGGGGTGATAAGGAGTGACGAGTAGTGATAAGCAATAATAGTAGTGCAGACTTTGTAAATAGTTGGATAGTGTTGAGATAATTATTTATTTAGCAGAGTGATGGTGTTCGGGGAAAAACTGTCCTTGTGTCTAGTTGTTCTGTGTGCAGTGCCCTATAGCATCATTTTGAGGGTATGTGTTGAAACAGTTTATGTCCAGTGTCAAGTCTCTAATTTTCTGGCTGAATATAGACAGGCAGTCCAACACTACAAAGCCTTTCATACAAAGATACTTTATTGGATTATATCAGGCATCCTCAAGGTATAACTCACAGTTATGCTGAGGTTCATCTAATGTCCAATATTTGCATTGTCGACTTCATAGTGTGAAAAGATAGTTATCTTCATCCAATAATGATACAGCAAGAGAAGACTCCAGCATGATGCTGGGTCCAAAACTCCCCCCAACCCAACCAGAGGTCAATTCAGTGACCAATCAGGATTACAGATGTGACCACATGACATGAACTACATCTCCCATGAGGCATTAACTACATTTCCCATGAGGCATTCCCTTAAGGGGATAGCTCTCATTCCCAAACTAACTATATACTATTTAACCAGCACATCTGGGATGTGAGAGGTCTGTAAACATTTTCACAGCCCTCTTTTTGACTTGTGCAGTATACAGGTCCTCGATTGAAGACAGGTTGATAGTAATTGTTTTTTCTGCAGTCTTAATTATTCTCTGAAGTCTGTGTCTGTATCGTTAAGTTGCAGAACCAAACCAGACAGTTATAGAGGTACAGATAACAGACTCAATGTAGAACTGTATCAGCAGCTCCTTGCACAGTTTGAGCTTTCTGAGTTGGCGCAGAAAGAACTTCCTTTGTTGTGCTTTTTTGATGATGTTAGGTATCCATTTTAGGTCTTGTGATACGATAGAAATTTGAAATTTGAAGCTCTCTGCTGTTGATACTGTATTGTCTAGTATTGTAAGAGTTGGTAGTATGGGAGTGTTTCTCCTTAGATCAGAGGTGGGGGTTTATGCATTTATGTGAATAAAACCTGGTGCACAAACTCTGCTATTGTTGAGAAACATTGCTCTGCTAATGTGGAATTTCTCATGACCAAGTCTAGACCTTTTTACCTACTGAGGCAGTTCACTTCTTTAATAATAACTGCTGCATATATTCCACTGGATGCTAATGCCAAGCTAGCAACGAAAGAACTATATGCAGCCATTACCAAACAATTAGCATTGCATCCTGAGGCTGCTTTCATTGTTGGGGGTGATTTTAATCACTCTAACTTGAGAACAGTACTCCCTAAATTTCATCAGAGTATTTTATGTCATACAAGAGGGAAAAAAAAACATTGGATCAGGTCTACACTAATGTTGAAGATGCATACAGTTTTCTCTCTCCCCCTCCTGGGATAGTCTGATTACCTTCCATTGTTCCTACTCCCTAAATGCACACGTCTCATCCAATGTGCGAAACCCTCTGTGACTACAATCAAAGTTTGGCCAGAAGAATCAGATAATGTACTGCAGGATCGATTTCAGGAAACAGACTGGAGTATGTTTGCCTCTCAAGCTACCTCTGACTCTCACACGGACATTGATAGATATACCTCCTCTGTTTTGGATCATATTAACTTCACGATCAATAGTGTCACAACTGAAAAACAGATCATCATATATCCTAATCAGAAGCCATGGATGAATAGGGAGGTCCATCTCTTGCTTAAGGCTCAAGACGTTGCCTTCAGATCTGGTGACAGACAGGCCTATAGTGCATCTAGGGCCACTTTGAGAAGGGGTATTAAGAAAGCAATGCATAGCTATAAGCTAAATATTGAGGATCATTTTGTTAACTCCAATCCTTGATGCATGTGGCAGGACATCCAGAATATTACTGACTACAAGCCTACCCATTTTACTCCCTCATTTTCTAATGTCTCGTTTCTTGATGAGCTAAATTATTTTTATGCTCGCTTTGAACAAGACAACCAGGAGATAGTCATCAAGATCAGACCTTCTGTAAACTTACAGCTCTTCACACTCTACCACTGAAGTCTGCACTGTTCTGAGTCGGATCAACACATGTAAAGCTGTGGGCCCTGATGGCATTTCAGGACATGTACTTAGGGCTTGTGCTGAACAGTTGTCTGTGGTTTTGATTGACATTTTCAATCTGTCTCTTTCCCAAGGAACTGTAGCAACTTGCTTCAAGACCATTTCCATCGTGCCAGTGCCCAAACACTCCAAGCCAGAGTATCTGAATGACTACCGCCCTATAGCACTTTCACCTACAATCATGAAATGCTTCGAGCAGCTAGTCCTGGCATATCTCAAAACTTGCCTCTCAACTACACTGGACCCTTACCAATTTGCCTACAGCAAGAACAGGAGTACCAAGGATGCTGTTTCCATAGCATTACACACCACTTTAACACACCTGGACAATAAGAATACCTATGCTAGAATTCTGTTTGTTGACTTTAGTTCAGCATTTAATATAGTCATTCCTGCCAGGTTGATCACTAAACTTGGTGACCTTGGTATTAACATTACTCTTTGTAATTGGTCTATGAGAAGAATCTTGAAATCTTAGTGGATTTTTCTGGTGAATTATGTGATTCTTATTATTTGAGAATTAATCCCCTCTAATTAATCCCACTAGTGGCTATGTTACCTGGTTTTCTCAATGGCTTTCCCTTCACAAGCGCTTTATCTAACTTGACACTTTTATGACGTGTGAAATGCTCTTGGCTGAATGCCCAGAAAGGAAAAAAGCCTTAAAATGATGTTGGTTTATTATTCTAGTCTTTTTGAGGTTATTAAGAGCTCTCCGAGCCCCGCAGAGTCTTAGCTAGGGGCTCTTCCAATCCTTTGTGAGCCCCAGAAGCCCACCCTTGAAAGTATATTGGGTATGTTTGTCAGTTTAAGTTGTTTATAAAAATAATAAAGAAAAGAAATAAATAAAAAGGGGTGCAATCAGGGGTGGGATGCTAATATTTTTTACTACTGGTTCTATGGCCATGGCTAAGTAGGCATGGCTAGGTGAGCATGGCCATGTGACTGGGTAGGTGTGGCTGCTGCTGCTGCTGCTGCTCCTCCTCCTCCTCCTCCTCCTCCTCCTCCTAAGCATTACCTAAGGTTTTGTGACAGATTTATCAAATCCAAGTTCATAGTTTAACATACTTTTTTTTTTTAAAGGGGGAGCAGATTAAGGGATAGTTACCGAATCTTCAGGTGCTTCAGTTCAGATAAATGGAAGGAATTATAATGTCACCTTGCAATCTAATTTCCCCATCTACTGTAAATTATCTTCATCATCATGGTTTGTAGAACGAATGTGAGCATTTCCTTTCACTGCTAATAAGGCTCTTAAACTTGATCAGAGTACATAAAGCGCTTCAATCTGATGGTTGCAAATCCTGTCCCGAAATTATTTTCCCATTTCCTTATTTAAAAATTAAATTTCCCATTTGAGATAGAAATTATTCTGAACTCTTTCTGCTATATTTGACAGTTTTTCAATGGGGATAAATCAAGCATTTTTGGGGAAAAAGATCAATCCCATTACAGCCATTGTTTAATTCCTACCCTCAGAATAAATCTCTTGTTATTTTGAGTTTTTAAAAATGGGTTTTAAATTAATACTATTGTACAGAGTCTTCAGAGCATAAAAGATTATTAGCTATTTATTTTGCTAGGTGACCATAAGATTGTAACTCTGGATGGGAGGGCAGGGGTGGAGTTCGGGGAGGTCATTTGGGGGGAGTTTGATCCTGTGACCCTTGATGACGTGGACAGGATGCTGGGTGGGCTTAATGCCACCACATGTTTACTGGATCCGTGTCCCTCCTGGCTGGTATTGGCCACGCGGGAGATAACACGAGGTTGGTTCCAGGGTATTATTAATGCTTCCTTGAATGAGGGGTTTCTGCCTGCCACCTTGAAAGAGGCGGTAGTGAGACCCCTCCTCAAGAAACCGTCCCTGGATCCAACTTTATTATCTAATTATCGTCCATCTCCAATCTTCACTTTTTGGTGAAGACTATTGAGAGTGTGGTAGCACGACAGCTCCCGCAGCACCTGGATGAAGCTGTCTATTTGGATCCATGCCAATCAGGTTTCAGGCCCAGGTACAGCACAGAAACGGCATTGGTCGGGTTGGTGGATGATCTCTGGAGGGCCCATGACAGGGGTTGTTCCTCTGTCCTGGTCCTGTTAGATCTCTCGGCGGCTTTTAATACTGTCGACCATAGTATCTATTGCGGCGGCTGGGGGGGCTGGGGGTGGGAGGCACCGTATTACGGTGGTTCTCCTCCTTCCTCTCCGACCGCGTGCAATTTGTGTTGGCAGGGGGGCAGAGATCGGCCCCGAGGCCCCTGACTTGTGGGGTACCTCAGGGGTCTGTGCTCTCGCCCCTGCTGTTCAACATTTATGTAAAGCCGCTGGGTGAGATCATCTGTGGCTTTGGGGTAGAGTTTCATCAGTATGCTGATGACACTCAGCTGTACGTTTCTACCCCAGGCCAACCTGACGGAGCCGTGGAAGTGATGACCCGATGCTTGGAGGCTGTGCAGGGGTGGATGGAGCAAAACAGGCTTCAGCTCAACCCAGCCAAAACCGAGTGGCTGTGCTTTCCGGCACCCCAATATAGCCAGTTAACTCCATGGGGGAGTGGAAATTCTTGCTCCCACAGAGAGGGCACGCAATCTGGGTGTCCTCCTGGATGTATGGCTGTCATTAGAAGAACATATAGCGGCCAGGGGGCTTTTTGTCAGGTCCATAGGATCTACCAGTTGCGGCCCTTTCTGTATTGGGGTGCACTTCACATGGTCACATCCGCCCTTGTCATCTCCCGTCTAGACTACTGCAATGCTCTCTACATGGGGCTCTCCTTGAAGAGCATCCGGAGGCTCCAGCTGGTGCAGAATGCGGCTGCGTGCGTGGTTTTGAGGGCTTCTTGGAGCTCCCACATTACACCACTTCTGTGCAAGCTGCATTGGCTCCCGGTGGCCTTCTGGGTGCAATTCAAGTTGCTAGTGGTCATCTTTAAAGCGCTCCATGGCTTGGGACCTGGGTACTTACAGGACAGCCTGCTGCCACCATCAGCGTCCCATCGACCAGTGCGCTCCCATAGAGCGGGCCTCCTTGGGGTACCGCCAGCTGGACAGTGCTGGCTGGTGACCCCGAGGGTGCGGGCCTTCTCTGTGGGAGCACCCTCCCTCTGGAAAGAATTACCCCCGGAGATGAGGACCATCCCTGACTTACTAGCCTTCAGGCACGCGCTGAAAACCCACCATTCCATCAAGCTGGTCTGGCCTAGAGTTATTGGTAGGGTTTTTAATTGATTTTAATTGGTTTTAACTTTTTTAACTTTTTAACATCACAGTTTGTTTTATCCTCAGCCACTTATTTAATCTTTTTAATTGTATTTTAAATATTGTACTGAATTGTTTTTATTTGGCTGTAAACCACACCAAGTCCTGCTGGGAGATGGAAGCGGTATATAAAATTTGCAATAAATAAATAAAATAAATAAAAACATTGAAATTCTGCGATATCTTTCCTCCAGGATATCTTGGCTTACATATATCATGATTAAAATTTTATTTTACTTATTTTTTTTAAACCTGGCATTAGAAAATCACAGGGCTGTAATCAGAGGTGGTATTCAGCAGGTTCTGACCAGTTCTGGAGAACCGATAGCGGAAATTTTGAGTAGTTCAAAGAACCAGCAAATACCACCTCTGACTGGCCCTGCCCCCATCTATTATCTGCCTCCCAAGTCCCAGCTGATTGGCTGGGTCTTCTTTTTTTGCCTTGCACAGGAGAACAGAGCTGGAAAGCAGATTAGTGGGGTGGGAAGGGAATGGGATTTTGCAGTAACCTTCCTCTGCCATGCCCATCAAGCCAGGCCCACAGAACCGGTAGTAAAAAAAATTGAATCCCATCAATGGCTGTAACTAGGCTGGGAAGTTTTAAGCAATTCTCAAAAGGCAGTTGTGGTGAGCCATTTCCAAATTGCTACCATGAAAATTACAAGGACAGGTCTATTTAATCACCAGGAGTCAAACTGAATCAGAGGGAAAACGTAAACGTTCCCTTTTATAAAGTAAGATTATTCATGCTTTCAACACTCTTCGGCAAATTGTAGGAAATAAAGGTTTAGAATACATCATTCAGCAAGTTGAAGCTGAGGAATTGCCTGTTCTCCATGGTGGGTGGGAAGAATCAAAGCAGAAGGAAACATAGGGAGGCGGTTTCCCCCTCTCCTCCTCCCCAATGTGGAAGTATGCACAAGTTGCTTCTCAGTGCAAAAACACCTTATAAAGTACAAAATGTTATGCAAAGTGTGAGTTTTGGCAGGCACCGCCTTGTTTCTCAGGGTAACCCATCAAGAGAGGAATCAGAATGTCTAGGGTTGGGAAGCAAGACAGAGGCAATATATTCTGAAGCTGATGTGACTTACTCTGAACAAGAAAAAACCCATAATCTGACTCAGCATACTGGGGTTTCCAGGACATCTCCAGCCCTGTGAGTCAGAACAAAACTGTTAGGTTTCATGCAGGCTGCATTCATAAATGGGTGAGAAGGTCTTTTTTATTTTATTTTTTATTTATTTATTTGTCAAACATGTATTAGATAATAGATATAAGTATAAACATGATTATTAATATATGAAATGGATATGAATAAAAAGGAAACATTAGGAAAAGGACAGTAGGCACGTTGGTGCGCTTATGCATGCCCCTTACAGACCTCTTAAAGTTTTGGGGGTTTGGGGAAGAAACCACAGAATCAGGTAATGAGTTCCAGGCATTGACCACTTTGTTGCTAAAGTCATATTTCCTGCAATCGAGTTTGGAGCAGTTTACCTTAAGTTTATATCTATTGTGTGCTTGTGTATAGTTGTGGTTGAAACTGAAGTAGTCATTAACAGGTAGGATGTTGTAGCAGATAATTTTATGTTCTTAGGTCAGGCTGAAGGTGGCGTAGTTCTAAATTGTCTAAGCCCAAAATTTCAAGTCTGGTGGTATAAGGTATTCTGTTGAGAGCAGAAGAGTGGAGGACTTTTCTCGTGAAATATCTCTGGACTCTCTCAATTGTATTAACGTCCGATATGCAGTGTGGGTTCCAGACAGATGAGCTATATTCGAGGATTGGTCTAGCAAATGTTTTGTATACTCCAGTTAGCATACAATATTACCAGAGAAGAAGCTATGCAAGATTAGGTTAACAACTCTTAATGCCTTTTTTGGCAATATTGTTACAGTGGGCTCTGGCACTTATATCATTAGAGACTTCTTCTTCTTCCCCCACCCAGTACTGCATTTTTATTTTCTTTTTTGCCTTCTGAGCCTGAGGGAAGCCTCTTGGGAGGCCGTTTTTGCTCCTAGGAGGCTTCCCTAAGACCCAGGAGGCAAAAAATGGAGTGTGGGGAGACCACGCAGTACCCCCCCTGCATGCTGCCTTTTGCCTCCTGGGTCTCAGGGAAGCTTCCTGGATGAAGCAGTAAAACAGCGAGGGGGATCCCAACACAGATGATTGTTGGAACACCTGATGGTTGGGAAGAAAAAAAGAAATACTGTAAGAAGTGGCTGGGTGGGGATGGGCGAGCAGGACAGGTGGGGGAGAATGCAGTCAGCAACATGCGATAAGGACTGACTGGGTGGGGAGGGGCGGGGCAGGTGGAGAGTGGCGGGGCCAGCCAGGGGCATGATTTGCTGGTTCTCCGAACTGGGCAGAATCGTAACAACTGGTTCTACCAAACCGGTCTGAACTGGTAGAATCCCACCCCTGGATGTAATGGATATGTACTTTTCTTCATTTGTGACTAACTTGAGTCATGTCTAAACACAAGGAGGAAGGAAGACATAGGTAAGTTTCACCTCCTTCTTACAATCTGCTTTGCTGGAGAGTGACTTCTTCACCTGCCCACAGACTCTTTCTGTGCAGCCAAAAGAATGAGCACAACAAGGATGGGGCAATGTTGGTACATTCTTCTCCCTCATATGGAGAAATTAAAGGATGTAATAACAATTAATAAGAACTTATAGGTGTGGAAATGTGGGAATCAATTAAACAAAGAAAGTAACACCATATAGCTTTTGATCCACCCACTGCTGTTTTGTAAACCACAGCCATTTGCCAAGATCTGAGGCAGAGTTCCCCGATCTCTGCATTACAAAATCTCTCTTGTTTTGAGTAGAACTTGCACTGTATCAATCAAAGCCAGAGAACAGAACCAAGGACTGGAAACAAGAGGGGAATCTTTAACATTCAGAGAGCTAAATAACTATGTTTTTCATGAGTAAAGGACAGATACAAGGATGGAAATGTACAGCTTTTTCCAAAAGGCTGTGAACTAAAGACAGCCTGTCTTCTGAATATATTCAATCTCACAACTATTTCATTCTGCAAAAATGAAAAGTATTTCCTTAATTTATGTTTGACCAATAGGCAGATGTTTTAGGCTTGCCCTTTGAGTGTAAACTTTCACATTTATTGGAAGTTTTTGTAGTTTTGCAATTCGTAGTTTTTTTCCAGAAAAATAACTCTGCAAGGAGGTGATATGCTTGGGGCTGGAAGTTGGAAAGGAGCTTTGGAGGTAACAAAGACAGATACAACACACTCGCTAACACCTTCTAGAAGCTGCAGCTTTTCCAGGGCTCATGTGTTAGCCGTGCTTTCTCAAATAGTTTCATGTTTAAGGACCTGCTTACAGTGCATCAGTGCCCACTTCAGTTACACACCCTCTTTGAAGACAGAGGCCCATAACAGGACTAGCAAACATTTCAAGTTTTTGCCTTAGCTATTGAAGCAGAGAAGAACGCCTCTCCCACTGTCTTGGGCAAAATTGATGGATATGTTGTATCCAGAAAAATTGATCCAAAGGTGCCAGCAAAGGAAACTGATGTTTTTGAGTTTAGAGATAAAAGCCTGTGATGGAAAACTTTCTAATCTTAGAAGAAACTATGCAGACATTTCAGAACTCAGAACTGATTAATGATAAGATTCAGCAACATGGAAACTTAAGGGTGTTGCTAAATGGCATATATGTATATATTAAAAGTAAAGGAAAAAAGACATAAGCAAAGTGATATGAATCAAAACAATGAAGGGTTGTTCTGGGCAAGGAAACATCCAACTTGAGAAAGAAATGTCTTTCCTTTACAAGCAACATATTTAACTAAATAGATCGCTTTGCATTTGCGTGTCATACTCAGAGTATGACAAACAATTACTCATTTCATTGCCTAGGCTTAATTGGAGTCCATGTATTGGAGAACTTGAGAACCTGAGTCTTCCATAATAGAGAGCAAACACAATTTCCTTGATTGATTCCATCCAGAATGTTTTCTGGAGCTTACCGGATGAATAGGTGAACTGGCAGCTGATGGAGCTAATTGGCAAGACCAGATCAGCAAGTATTTGCCAACATTGTACAAATGCCAAGATAGCTGCCAATTGAGATGAGGGGTTTTAACTGCATGGCAGTTCTTATCTACAATATATTTTCCATTCCTTCTGTATAGATGTCCTCCACCCAGTGTCACAAGCAAAGAGAAAATCACAGAAACCTATTTAGCTCAGATAAGAGATCATGCAAAAAGCTAAAAAATGTTCTTTTTCTCACTCAGATGACCACAGAGATACAAGAACTCTTTTTAACATCTTGGGAAAACATTGGCTGAATGTTTACTCAAATAGGCACATCTCTGTTTTTCTCTGAATCCAGTAGTGATTAATTTGATTTTACTTATTTATTAGTTTACTAGCTGGATGCCCATGCTTTGCAACAGAACTATGTGATCAGGCTATATAGGAGAAATTTGGTTCACAATCCATTGGCTCAGTGGTGGTCAGTGATTGAAACACATAAGCCTTTCCTTTCCTTTCTCCTTTCCATTCCTTTCCTCCTTTCCCTTCCTTCTTTCCTCCTTCCCTTCCCTCCTTCCCTTTCCTTCTTTCCTCCTTTCCTTTCCTCCTTTCCTCCTTTCCCTTCCCTTTCTCCCTTTCTCTTTTCCCTTCCTCCTTTCCTTTCCTCCTTTTCCTTCCTTTCCTTCATTCCTCTTTTCCCTTCCCTTCCTCCTTTCCCTTCTTTCTTTCCTTTCCTTTCTACATTCCTTTCCATCTATCCATCCATCCATCCATCCATCCATCCATCCATCCATCCATCCATCCATCCATCTATCCAGCAAAAGTGTTGTGAAATACAATCCTCCAACTGTTGTCCAAAGGTGCTTTTTTTCAGGTGACAACTGGACTTTCTAGTTTTTATTTGAAGATGTTTTGCTTCTCATCAAAGGAGCTTCTTCAGCTCTGACTGGATCGTGGATAATAAAAATATTACAGCCTCTGTTGCCAAAGTACCTTCCTGTTTGGAAGTGTAATTTGCATCCTTTTAGAGAGTCGTTGAGGCAAGTTGGGGGTTTGTCTGTGTCCTTGGGTCACCTGAGTGGTGCAAATGGCTGTGAAGTTACTAAGGTAATCGAATGTGAGGCAACTGGCAGTTGGAACAGAGTTCTTTTCAGATGGGGAGCGGGAGTAGAACTCCTTAGCATCAGAGCGTGTTAATTACTATATTTAGAAATACTAATGAGCTGATGGTCATTTCGAAAAATCCTTTCTTAGCAAGCACCTAAAAGCTAAGGGGAACATATGTGCCAAATTTCAAGTTTGTAGGCTCTACAGTTCTGGAGATTTCGTGATGCTGCATGACTGGTATTTCTCTTTTATATATATAGATTTATCATTTTTATGTGGTTGTCCTTAATTAAATAATAAAAGATTTATACTTGTAGTTGTCTTAGACACATGAAGCTTTCACAATTTGTCCTGCATTCTGTAATTATTATATTCATATACATCTATTTTAAAAGCTGGACTATTGTGCAGTTCCAATATGTAAAATCAGTTTGCAAAGATTTTGTTTATCCCATGCGTATGTATATCACATGCAGGGATGAATCAAATTCCTGGGGAGGAAACAGAACTGAGGAAAGAGTTCAGAAGTGCTTTATTGAACAGACCAGTATGAGGTTTCAATAAAAAGAGTAGCTGGGCTCTGCCTAATAACCTTGCTTTCAAATACATGCTGAAATCATTTCAGTTTTCAAAACTCCTTGTAATTTTTACTGAAGACCACTTATTAAAAGGAAATGGATTAGACTGGAACAATTTTAATTTTATTGTTATTTATTCTTGTAATTATGTTCCTTTTGAAAAAGGACAGTTTTAGAAATAACAGCTTCTCCAATCTCCTCCCCAGGACCTAGGACTATATCCATTTTGAGAAACCTGCACATGATGGATCTGAAGAGGCCTTATAGGACAATGATAGAGCCTATTAACAAGTATGAATACCCTTGCCAAAATTAGCTAGGATGGGGCAAAATGTTAGTAATTTGGTCGGGTAAGTCTCATCTGCTCCCTAATAGTTTTCAATGTCTATGCACATATTTAAAAGTGGACATTTACTATATCTGTATAGTATATCTTGGAAGGATTATTTCAAGAAAATCTTTCTTGAGAATATTTTCTAATTGAACACACAATTTTTGGTACGCCATCACGATTTTCAAAAGAAAAAAAAAAAATTACAACATAATCTCAGCCTTTGAATTTTGACACTCAGTTTCTTAAAAGAATCTTCTATATACATGAGCCTAATTATTGATCATTGGTCTCCTGTTTTCCTTCTGCTGAATTCTAGTGGTCAAAAGAATATGGTTCCAGTTTCTGCATCAAACTGGGATTCCAAGAGATGTGATGCTAACCGACTATGAGACAGTCAAAGAAGCTCTAGTGAACCAGGCTGATGTATTTGCAAATAGGCCCAATGTTCCCATTTTTGAAGATGCAACAAAAAGATTTGGTGAGTTATTTCATTCTGGATAGTAGTTGACAAACTTTTCAGATGTGTAATATTTATTTTTATTTATTTATTTGATTTGTCAATCGCTTACAAGATAATAGGTATAAGTATATACATAGTTATGAAAACATGAAATGGGTATATACAAGAAAAATATAAGAAACAATAGGAGAGGGACGGTAGGCACATTGGTGCGCTTATGCACGCCCCCTACAGACCTCTTAGGAAAGGAATGAGGTCAATAGTAGACAGTCTAAGGTTAAAGTTTTTGGGGTTTGGGGAAGAAACCACAGAGTCAGGTAGAGTATTCCAGATATTGACCACTCTGTTGCTGAAGTCTTATTTCTTCAGTCAAGTTTGGTGCAGTTAACCTTGAGTTTGTATGTATTGTTTGCTCTTGTGTTGTTATGGTTGAAGCTGAAGTATTCATTGACAGGTAAGTCATTGCAATGTATGATTTTATATACCATATTTAGATCAGATCTGGCATAATTCAAAGTTTTCTAGGTCTAGAATTTCAACTCTGGTGGCATAAGGTATTCTACAACAAGTAGAGGAGTGGATAACTTGTGAAATATTTCTGGACTTTCTCAACTGTGTTAATATCAGATACGTAATGTGGGTTCCAGACTGATGAGCTGTATTCGAGTATTGGTCTAGCAAATGTTTTGTATGCTGTAGTTAGTAGTGTGATATTATCAGAGAAAAAGCTACATAGGATTAGGTTAACAACTCTTAATGCCTTTTTGGCTATATAGTTACAGTGGGCTCTAGCACTTAGATCATTAGAGATGAGTATTCCAAGGTCCTTTACAGAGCTTGGATCATCAACAAGGTCTTGACTATTCAGCTTGTACTTTATTTTCTGATTTATTTTTTTTTGCCAATATGTAAGAGAGAGCATTTATTTGTTGAGATTTGAAGTTGCCATTTGTTTGACCATTCTGATACATAGTCAAGATCTTTTTGTCTGTGGTATTAACAGCTTTACATCATCAGCAAAGAGAACGCAGTTGCTCTTAATATGATCACAGAGGTCATTTATGTAGAGGATGAAGAGAGTTGGTCCTAGAACACTGCCTTGGGGGACACCACTATTGACAGGTACAGAATTTGATAGGACACTCCCAAGTTTGACCATTTGTTGTCTGTTTGTCAGGAATGCTTCTATCCAGTTATGCAGTTGTCCAGAGATACCATAAGATTTTAGTTTTAGGAGTAGTTTGTCATGTACCACTGAATCAAAGGCTTTACAGAAGTCTATGTAGATTGTGTCTATTGTTTTGCCCTGATCAAGTTGTGTAGTCCATATGTTTTTGCAATGTAAGAGTTGCAGATTGCAGGAAATTTTTTTCTGAAACCAAATTGTTTATTAGAGTAGGTTGTTTGTCTTTAAGTGGAGGATAATGGATTGGTTAATAATTGATTCCATGACTTTACAGGTGACGCACATAAGGAGTCTGTAATTTTCAACTAGGCTGGGGTCTCCCTTTTTGAAAATGAATGGAACAGCTTCCAGAAATCCAACCAGTATGAAACTACAAGTAAAACCTTTCTTATGCCACCATGATGTTGTTTCTTAGTGTCAATAGAGGGACCTGGAGATAAAAAGCTGTGTCAATATTGTAACAAGCCCATGAGCTTTGCTGCTTACTACCATGTTTGATTCTGTTTATTTGAAATTTGGGCATAGGGGATGGCTGATGGAAGAATACCAGTAGAAGAGATTTCTGCATATTTCTCCTCATACATATTGCTATACAAACCTTGTTTTTGCGATGTTTTCATCAGATTCTCTCCCTTAATACACATTTTCCCCATCCCTTATGGAGCATTTCATCATAATATTCATAAATGTGCAACCCAGAAATGCTCAGCCACAGAATCCATTACAAATACATATTATATATTTATTACTCTATGCCAACACACAGATACAGAATACAGATACAGATACAGCTCTGTAAACTCATGGAATGTTGATTCAATAGGAAAGTATTGTAGGGAAGTCATAAAAAGCAAAGTGCTTTTTCTTTTATTTGGGGCCATTCATTTCTTTTGCTTTTTACTGTTTTTTGTGTTTTCTGTTTCTGATTTTAGCACCAGTTCTAAAGTTTAGCACCAACCAAAATGTTCAGGCATCTTAGTTGATGATTATGGTATGCTATACATATTGTGGGAATGATTGGAAATCAATTAAACAAAGATGATGTAAAATGATGTAGCTTTTGATTCATTCACTGCTGTTTTTGAATCACAGTCATTTGCCAAGACGCCTGTTCTGTGGCAGTGTTCCCTGAAGTTGGTGTTACAAAGCCTCTCTTATTTTGAGTAGAATTTGCATTATATCAAAGCCAGAGAATCGAATCATGGACTGAGAACAAGAGGAACTGAACTAAAGAGAAAGTATTCTGGAAGTATTCAATCTCACAATTATTCCATTCTGCAAAAATGAAATTCCACTTAACTGACAGACAGATTTATATACATCTAAAAACCTGGGTTATTCTATAGTACAAATATGTGAAACTGGTTTGGTAAGTTTTTGTAGATTTCAGTGTTGTTTAACACATGCCAGGAAAAGATCAAATTCCTGTTGGAAAAAAACAAGAGCAAAGTTCAGAAGTCCTTTATTGAACAGAGCAGCCTGAAACTTCAATAGAAAGAGTAGCTGTGCTCTGTCTACTGCATTGTTTTGAAATACATGCTAGAATCATTTTAGTTTTCAAAATTCCTTGTAATTTTTTTTGAAGACTGTTTATTGAAAGGAAATGGATTGGTCTGGAGCAATTTTAATCTTATTATTATTTTTTCTTGCAATTATGTTCCTTTTGAAAAAGGGCAATTCCAGGAATAACAGCTCCCTCAATCTCCTTCCAGGACCCAGGACTATACCAATTTTGGGAAATCTGCACATGATAGATCTGAAGAGGCCTCACAAAACAATGATAGAGGTAAAGCTTGATCATTAATAAGTCTCTCTACCGTTATTTGCCATAACTTGTTGGGATGGGACAAAATCCTGGTAACTTGGTCAGGTAAGTCTCCCTGATGGTGTTTACTGTATGTAAAATGTTCAAAAACTGGAGATCCAGCTGAATACATTTATATATTTTAGAAGGATTATCTCAAGAAAATCTTTTTGATAATGAATGTAAAATGTTCTAATTGAAGAAATAATTTTATAATTTTTTATTTAGATTTGCAAAAATGTTCAGACCCCAAAGAACTTGTGGGAAATATAAATGCTCTTAAACTGAATGACTTGATACTGATATGTACTAAGAGACATTCCTATGTTTGCACTTTAGGCAGAAGTAATTAAATCTATTTCTGTGGTTTACAACATCACAAACAAAATTTTCTTACAGCTGTTTATAAAGGAGAAGAAGGATAGCATTCCTGATTTTCAGATTTGTTTGTTAGAACATATTTTAAGTTCTGTCCTTAAGGAATTCTTATGATCACTTTCAAAAACCACTCGGGCGGGGCACCATTGGAAAGTTTCTATGTGATCTCTTCCACAACATGTTGGAAGCTCAGTTTCTCTTTTATGAAATTCTATTCTATGTCTAGCACAAAAGACTTAATTCCATTTCCATTTCCATTTATTCCATTTATTCCATTTATATACCGCCCTTCTCCCGAGGGACTCAGGGCGGTGAACAGCTCATCTAAAAACCCCACAAAGAATACAAAAGTTAAAAAATATTAAATTTCAATCGGCTGCTTGATAAAACCAACAAAACCCCACCCCCCGCCCTTAAAACCCAATTTAGAATTAAATATGGAGACCAAATTAAAACCATTATCTCAGCCCAGGCTGGCCTGCTCAAAGAGCCAGGTCTTCAACGCGCGCCTGAAGGCCCTCAGGTCCGTGCCGGTACGGAGCTCCGGTGGCAGAACATTCCAGAGGGCGGGGGCACCCACAGAGAAGGCCCTACTCCTTGGCGCCGCCAGATGACACATAGCGGCCGACGGCACCCGGAGCAGACCCTCTCTGTGGGAACGCACCGGCCTGTTGGAGAACGCTGGCAGAATGCGGTCCTGAAGGTAACCTGGTCCCATGCCATGGGTCGCCCTAAAGGTCAAAACTAGAACCTTAAAGCGAACCCGGAGAGCCACCGGTAACCAATGCAGCTCGCGCAGGAGAGGCGTCACATGGGCGCTACGCGACGCCCCCATGATCACCCGCGCGGCTGCATTTTGCACCAGCTGGAGTCTCCGGATGCTCCCCGCAGGGAGCCCCATGTAGAGGGCATTACAATAGTCCAGGCGAGAGGTGACAAGGGCCTGAGTGACCGTGCGCAAGGCGTCCCGATCCAGGAAGGGCCGCAACCGGTAGATCCGACGGATCTGATGAAACGCCCCCCTGGAGACGGCCGCGATGTGATGTTCAAGCGACAGCCGTACATCCAGGAGGACTCCCAGGTTGCGAGCCCTCTCTGTGGGGGGCAGAACTTCCCCCCCGATAGCCAGCGAAGGTGTCAGCTGGCTATATCGGGGCGCCGGAAACCACAGCCACTCGGTCTTGGATGGGTTGAGCCGAAGCCTGTTCCCGCCCATCCAGTCCCGCACGGCCTCCAGGCACCTAGACATAGCCCCCACAGCATCGTTGGGGTGGTCCGGAGTGGAGATGTACAACTGGGTGTCATCTGCATACAGATGACACCTCACTCCAAGACCACGGATGATCTCACCCAGCGGCTTCATGTAAATGTTGAACAAGAGGGGAGAGAGGACCGACCCCTGAGGCACCCCACAAACCAGGGGCCTAGAGGTGGACCTCTCCCCCCCCGCCAACACGAATTGCGAACGGTCGGAGAGGAAGGAGAAGAACCATCAAAGGACGGTTCCACCAATCCCCAACCCCCCCAACCGTCGCAACAAGATACTATGGTCGATAGTATCGAAAGCCGCCGAGAGATCTAATAGGACCAGGACAGAGGAGAACCCTCTGTCACGAGCCCTCCAGAGATCATCAACCAACGCGACCAATGCCGTCTCAGTGCTATGTCCAGGCCTGAAGCCCGATTGGAACGGATCGAGGTAAGTAGCTTCCTCCAGGTACTGGGGGAGCTGACGTGCCACCACACTCTCAACAACCTTCGCCACGAAGGGAAGGTTGGAGACTGGACGATAGTTGTTTAAAATAGCTGGGTCCAGGGAAGGCTTCTTGAGGAGGGGGCGCACCACCGCCGCCTTCAGGGCGGTAGGGAGCACTCCCTCTCTCAAGGAAGCGTTGACAATCCCCTGGAGCCAGCCTCGTGTCGTCTCCCTGGCGGCCGAAACCAGCCAGGAAGGGCACGGGTCCAATAAACAGGTGGTGGCATTCAGACCCCCCAGCAACCTGTCCACACCCTCGGCGGTCACAGGGTCGAACTCCCCCCAGATAACACTCACAAGACCTGCCCTGGACACCTCCCCCGGGACCATCCAATTGGAGTCGAGCCCCTCCCGAATCTGAGCGATTTTATCATGCAGAAATCGGGAAAACTCCTCCGCCCTACCCTGCAAGAGGTCATCCCGCGCTCTGGGTTCAAGTAGAGAGCGGGTCACTCTAAACAGGGCGGCAGGCCGATTTTCTGCTGATGCAATAAGAGCGGAGAAATACGAAGATTTCGCCGCCCCTATCGCCACAAGGTAAGTCTTAATATGAGATCTCACCTGTGTTCGGTCAGACTCAGAATGGCTCGCCCTCCAAATGCCCTCTAGACGTCTTTTCCGGCACTTCATCTCCCGTAGCTCCTCCGTATACCACGGAGCCACATGGGATCTGTGCCGGGTCAGAGGTCGCAGGGGCACAACTCGATCTAGAGCCCCGGCGGCCAACCCATCCCAGGTCGCCACCAGGTCTCCAGACGAGCTGTGAGCCAGAGACTCAGGAAATGGCCCAAGCTCCCTCTGGAACCGCTCCGGGTCCATCAGGCGCCTGGGGCGGAACAATCTAAGTGGTTCCGCCTCCCTACGGTGGGGGGTGGCGGAACAGAAGTCCAACCTAAGGAGGGAATGATCTGTCCATGACAAGGGTGTAATAACTAACTCCCCAAAATTACAGTCATTCAACCACTGCCCAGAGACAAAAATCAGGTCCAGCATGTGTCCTCCAATGTGAGTGGGGGCAGAAACTAACTGGGTCAGGTCCATGGCCGTCATGGAAGCCAAGAACTCCCGAACCAACCCCGAGGTTTCACCGGACGATGGCAGGTTGAAATCCCCCATGACCAGAAGCCTGGGGGTCTCAACCGCCAGCCCGGCTATCACCTCGAGGAGTCCGGGCAGGGCCGATGAGACGTGGCAGGGAGCCAGGTACGCCATCAAAAGACCCATCTGAACCCCTTGCCCCCACTTCACAAATAGAGATTCACAGCCAGCCGTCTGAGGGACAGTGGCCTCCCTAGGATAAAGGGCTTCCTTTATAAGCACCGCCACCCCTCCACCCCTTCCCTGAGCCCTAGGCTGGTGAAATGCAAGGAAACCTGGTGGGCACATCTCAACCAGAGGGACACCGCCCTCTGGGCCCAACCAGGTTTCGGTAACACCTACCAGGTCCGCGGCCTCCTCCTGAACCAAATCATGGATCAGGGGAGCCTTGTTAACCACGGACCTGGCATTGCACAACAGCAGCCGGGTATTCAGGGCCTGAGAATCCAGACAACCAGGGCTGCAGGATGGGTATGGAGGGTCGGAGCGCGCTACCGCTTGCAAACATCAGGAGCGCGATCCCCTTACTGGATATGGCCCTCTACCCCCATTAATTGCATTTTCCAAACTGAGGAATATAAATGTATCTCTTGTGCAGGCATCTTCATCATTTGATCAACTTAACCAGGGTAAAGCTATAGACACAATTTACATAGACTTCTGCAAAGCCTTTGATTCAGTGGTCCATGACAAATTACTGTTAAAACTAAGCTCTTACGGCATTTCCGGATCCCTTCATAAGTGGATTACTGTGTTCCTTCTCCAACAATACGCTCCCCGCAATAGGAAGACCCAGCATGTTTTCTAGGCATAAAATGAAATTAAGCTCCTCCCCCCAAATTTAGGCCTATTTTAAAACATGTGAAATGGGGGGGAAGGGTGGTGGGGGACTTGCTGTTAAGAGCGCCCCATGGGCAGCCATGCCTCGCCACCAGCTGCTTCTAATGGCCGAACATGGCAGAGCGGGGAGAGCTCCCTATTCCCACCAAATACCTTTGCTGCTGGGGGCTCTTTCTCAGGAAAGACGGGCCAAATCAAGAGGCAGATGCTTCCGCTTTCCCATCTGCTCAAAGGGCACTGGCTTCCCCCTCCGTTGCCACAGCCCCGGCAAGGGCGCAGAAGCTGACTTTAAAATGGACTCCATCCACATCCCCTCGGGCAGCCAGAGCAGGGCTCGGCAGAGATGCCTCCAGCAGGACCACAGAAGAGCGAGCCGCCCAGCCTGCTGCTGGTGCGCCACCCTTTGACCAATGCTTTGCTCTGGGAATGAACAGGTGCAGTGGCAGCCCAGCCCACATGGCCCGCTCCTCTTGGGGACTGCAAGCTCACTTGCCCCGCTCGACTGGCTTCCAGTGCTACCCGCCAGCCGCTCTTACCTTACATAACAGCGACACCTCCTCCTGCTGGCCATGCCTTGCAGGCTGAAAGTGCAGCCCAGCGGTGCCTAAGCAGGGGCTGCACACTTTCGCCCCAGCACCCAGCAGAGCCAGAATCCGCACCTGCCGCACAAACCCCAAACTCCACCAGCTCCTTTTCCCCTGAGCACGGGCGAAGCTGCTCATTGGGGTTCATGCGGCAAGCAGTAGATTCCATTGCTGGGCCCCAGGCAAAAAGCATGCAGCCCAGACTTGGGCTGTGCTTTTAGCCTTCCAGGCAACTGCAGGCACCGTTGTATATACTTTGGCGGCGGCTCTGTAAGCAGAGAGTCTGTATCCTGTGCATCTCTGGGAACACCTGAAGCTTGACGGGGCTGCCTGGGCCCTTGGTGGTTCCATGCCCTGTTGTGAGCTCAAAGTCTGTGGGCTGGAAAACAACCCCCAGACTCCCGAAGAGAACTTGTCGAGGGAAGAAGGTTGGTCGTGGCCACCGCACCTGAATGGTGCAACTACATTCTTTTGGAAAGATCTGGCTGAGAGACTTGGAAAAATCCCAGGAGGAAGAGCAAGGAGGGTAGGGAGGGTAAACCAAAATTGGCACGTGACTGGCCAGCTGGGGTTAACGCTTGGGGGAAGAGGAGCTGGCGGAGCACCAGCCGTGGCTGGAATGCCAGAAAGGCAGCCTGCTTGCCTTTGTCTCTTCTGCAGTGGCAAGAAGCCAGGCATTGCCGAGGCTGGGGGCCTCTAAGTGACCCAGCAGTCTTCCACTCCTGCTCTTCTCAAGCAGGGCAGGTTAAGAAAGCAGCCTCCTGAGTAATGGTTCCAAGTGCTGCAGCTTGATCCAAGCTCGATCACGTCCACATGGCACACTGAATTTGGCGCTTAATGGAGTTCTGCAGGTTTTCCAACAAACTGGACCAAGAACTACCTGCACAGGTTGAGCTGGCACGATGCACAGGGTGGAAAGTAATTGGCTGCGTGAGTGTCACGGGAACACGGTCATTCACTGATAAGGGTGTAAATACACATGCACACACACCACCTCTGATAAGGGTGTAAATACACATGCACACAACACCAGGCTGCGTGTTGGGGAAATTAAGACATCCTCAAAAAGATGGTCTAGCCATTTTTTCAGGGCTCAAAAAAAATAAGACCCGGCCTTATTTTATAAGAAACATGGTAGTAAAAATAGGAAGCACTATATCAAGCCCTGTTCCAGTTAACAGTGGTGTCCTCCAAGGCAGCGTTTTAGTACCTACCCTCTTTATACTCTATATTAAATTATCTTTGTGATCGCCTTATAAGCAACTACGTCCTCTTTGCGGATGATGTAAAACTATTCAAAACCACCAACAACGCTACTATCCTTCAAAGCGACCTTGATTATGTGTCAGAATGGTCAAACATCTGGCAACTCCAAATCTCGACCAACAAATGCTCTGTCCTATACATTGGTAAAAAAAAACAATACACCAAATACAAACTAGGTGGACATGACCTCATTGATGATCCTCACTCTGTCAAGGACCTTGGAGTTCTCATATCAAATGACCTAAGCACCAGCGCTCACTGTAACAACATTGCCAAAAAGGCATTAAGAGTTGTAAATCTAATCTTATGAAACTTTTTCTCCAGAAATATCGAATTGCTAACTAGAGCATACAAAACTTTTGCCAGACAAATACTCAAATACAGCTCATCAGTCTGGAATCCACACTGCATATCGGACGTTAATACAATCAAGCGAGTCCAGAAGTATTTCACAAGAAGAGTACTACACTCCTCTGCTCACAACAGAATACCAGGCTTGAGATTTTGGGCTTGGACAACCTTGAACTACGTTGCCTACAGTTAGACTTACGCATAGCACACAAAATTATCTGCTACAATGTCCTACCAGTCAATGACTACTTCAGCTTCAACCACAACAATACAAGAGCACACAACAGATACAAACTCAATGTAAACCACTTCAAACTCGATTGCAGAAAGTACGACTTCAGCAACAGAGTGGTCAATGCCTGGAATGCACTACCTGACTGTTGTTACATCCTCTAATCCCCACTCCTTTAACCTCAAACTATCCACTATTGACCTACAGCTAGGCTTCATCGTTGCCATTTGGTCCTTTTAGGGAGGGGATGGTTTTTGAGTCTTTAAATTTGGTGTTTACAAAATTGTAGAAGGCGCGGGTGGATTTTGTACATAGGAGGTTTTCCTCTTGCTTGCAGTGGTAATTTGTGCATTCTGCCTTTATCTGTTGGCATAAGGTGTTGTATTGGTTTTTAAAGTTGGCTACATAGCTAGTTTTGTTTTTATGCCTTCCAAGACTTCCAAGTGGTGATAGAGGCAGCGGAGCATTTTCACTTCTCCACCCTTATTGCATCAGCAGAAAATCGACCCGCTGCCCGGTTTAGAGTGACCTGCTCCCTGCTTGGGCCAGGAGCGCGGGAGGCTCTCTTGCAGGGAAGGGCGGAGGAGTTTTCTCGATTTCTGCATGATAAAATCACTCAGATTCGGGCCAGGTTGGACTCTAGTTGGGAGGTCCTGGGGGAGGTGACCGCGGCGAGTCTTGAGACAGTTATCTGGGACGAGTTTGACCCTGTGACCACTGAGGGTATAGACAGGTTGCTGGGGTGGCTGAATGCCACCACATGTTTACTGGACCCTTGCCCCTCCTTGCTGGTCTCTACCACCAGAGAGGTGATGCGGAGTTGGTTCCAGGGAATTGTTAACACCTCTTTGATGGAGGGCTTACTGCCCACTGCCGTTTATCGTGCGACCCCTCCTTAAGAAGCCCTCCCTGGACCCAACTCTTTTGAACAACTATCGTCCTGTCTCCAACCTTCCCTTCGTGGCAAAGGTTGTTGAGAGTGTGGTGGCAGGTCAGCTTCCCCAGTACCTGGATGAAGATACGTACCTGGATCCCTTCCAATCAGGCTTCAGGCCCGGACATAGTACTGAAACGGCATTGGTCGCGTTGGTTGATGATCTCTGGAGGGCCCGTGACAGGGGTTATTCCTTTATCCTGGTCCTGTTAGATCTCTCGGCGGCTTTTGATACTATCGACCGTAGTATCCTATTGCAATGGTTGGGGGAGTTGGGGGTTGGGGGCACCGTGTTGCGGTGGTTCGCCTCCTTCCTCTCCGACCGTCTGCAATTTGTGTTGGCGGGGGGGAGAGATCCACCTCTAGGCCCCTCGATTGTGGGGTGCCTCAGGGGTTGGTCCTCTCTTCTCTCCTGTTCAACATTTATTTGAAGCCGCTGGGGAAGATCATCCATGGCTTTGGGGTGAAGTATCATCTGTATGCTGATGATACTCAGCTGTACATTTCCACACCAATCCACCCCAACGATGCCATGGAGGCCATGTCCCGTTGTCTGGAGGCCATGCGGAACTGGATGGGTGGGAACAGGCTCTGACTCAACTCTTCCAAGACTGATTGGTGGTGTCCGGCGTCCCGATATAGCCAGGTAGGTCCATCGCTGGCTATTGGGGGTGAGATTTTGCCTCCTTCAGGGAGGGCTCACAATCTGGGTGTCCTCCTGGATGTACGGCTGTATTTGGAAGACCACATTACAGCCATCTCCAGGGCGGTATTTCATCAGGTTCGCCTGATCCGCCAGATGCGGCCCTTTCTGGATCGGGATGCCTTATGCACGGTCACTGATGCCCTGGTCACCTCCCGACTGGACTACTGTAACGCCCGCTACATGGGGCTCCCAAATGGGAGCATCCGGAGGCTTCAACTGGTACAGAATGCAGCCGCACGGGTGGTTATGGGGGCGTCAAGGTTTTTCTCATGTGACGCCCCTCCTGCGCGAGCTGCATTGGTTGCAGTGGCCTCTCCGGTGCGCTTTAAGATTTTAGTGTTAACTTTTAAAGCGCTCCATGGCATCGGACCAGGATATTTACAAGACCGCATTTTGTCATTTTCTTCTCACTGTCTGGTGCGCTCCCACAGGGAGGGTCTCTTGTGAGTCCCGTCGGCATCTATGTGCTGGCTGGTGACCCTGAGGAATAGGGCCTTCTCTGTGGGGGCGTCTGCCCTCTGGAATGGGTTGCCTCCGGAGTTACGTACAGCCACAGACCTGGGGACCTTCAGGCGTGCCTTGAAAACCTGGCTATTTGACCAGGCTGGCTTGGGCTGATTTTAGATTTGGGTATTTTAATTTTTATATTAAATTTTAGCGTTTTAGGGAAGGGTTTTAATTGTTTTCAGCCAGGGCCTTTAGTTTAATTTAGTTTTAACTTCTATATATTTATTGTTTTAATTGTGTGGCTGTACACCTCTCTGAGTCCTTCAGGAGAGGAGCGGTATATAAATAAATATTAACATTAACATTAACTTCCAGCCCTATGGTTCTATGATTCATAGTATATCCTGTACAAACAACCTTGTTCCAACATATTAGAAATCTTTTCACAGTTTTTCTACTGTATGAGTATCTTTTATTACATGAGCATTTTTAAATTTATGTTAAATATAAATATAATCTCTGCCTTTAAATTTTGACATGTAATTTCTTAAACTTCTACACATGTGATTCTAATTATTAAATAAAATTGTCTCTTTTTTTCCCTTCTGCTGAATTTTAGTGGTCAAAAGAATATGGCCCCATTTTCCGCATCAAACTGGGATTCCAGGAGATGGTGGTGCTAACTGGTTATGAGACAGTCAAAGAGGCTCTTGTGAACCAGGCTGATGCCTTTGCAGATAGGGCTGTCATCCCCATTTTTGAAGAAGCAGTGAAAGGATTTGGTGAGTTATTTCATTCTCCCAGTGGAAGACATTTTTTTTCTGCTCACATGTAGGTAATCCTTCACTTACAACCATTTGTTTAGTGATCATTAGAAGCTACAATAGCACTGAAAAAGTGACTTATGACCATTTTTCACACTTACAACCATTGCAGCATCCCAGCGGTCACATGATCAAAGTCAAATACTTGGCAACTGGCATGTGTTTATGACAGTTGCAATGTCCCAGGGTCACGTGATCACTGACAAACAAAGTCAATGGACAAGCCAGTTTCAGTGTTATTAACCTAACATTTGCACTGATTCATTTAACCACGGTGGCAATAAAAGTCAAAAAATGGGGCAAAACTCACTTAGCAATTGCCTTGCTTAGCAACCGAAATTTTGTGTTCACACTGAGGACTATCTATACATAGTGGTACATACCTTTTCCTTGTTCAATGTTTTTGCCAGCCTCTTTCCCTTAATACATTTTTCCCATCCCTCATGGGGCATTTCATCATAACATTCATATGATGTGCAGCACAGAAATGCACTGTCACAAAATCTATTCTCAAGACTATGAAATATTGACAAAATACTTCATAGATGGAGAAAAAGGTGAAATACCTTGGAGTTACATTGACAACAGAAATTGTAAACTGTTTAAAAACAATTTTATGCCTTTGTGGAATGATATCAAAAAAGATCTATTAAGATGGGATAAATTGCAAGTACCTTTATTGGGTAGAATATCTGTAATTAAGATGAATGTTTTACCAAAGATGCTATTTCTACTTGAGACTTTATGAATACTTGTAACCCGTACTCCATTTAAAGAATGGCAAATAGACATTTCACATGGCAAGTGAAAAAAATAAGAATTAGATATAAATTACTACAAAACATTAAAAAAGACTTTTGGGTTTGTCAGATTTGAACTGTGCATTGATGCCTGTTGTTTGGTCTGGCTTAAAGATTGGGTGACTCTCCAAAACAAGAGGTTACTTGATCTGGAGAGCTATGAATTAAGATTTGGATGGCATCCCTATGATAAGGTTAAGATAAATATTGATTTCAACAACTACTTTTCCTAAGGGTTTGAATAAATATAATAATCTATTTGTGAATGGATTTGCTGCTGAATGCTGGATAAAACCTGAAGTAATCTAGTTGAGATTATCCATATTACTCCAGACAGCCATTCCTCATGAATAGACCATTAATACTGCCATTTTTATTGTCGGTTTATGAGTGGAGTGGCTGAGATTAGGTACTACATCAAGATCACACTCACTCAAGCAATTTTATTCCTTAAATTTGGCCAAATCTATCTTAATGTCTTTTTTGGAATATTTGTTTATTGTTTATATATATATTGAAGAGATGAGGATCTTCTTCACCAATTATGTCTTATTGTACTCACTGATGAAGTTCTGCATTCTTAAAAGATACTGTCAATTTGATTTTCAAAGTCAAATTTTGAGATTTTTTTGGACTATGCAGCAAAACGGTGCCTGGTATAGGGATTTTTGAAAATTAATAACAGATTATGGGTCAGAAGGATTTGGAATTATAGTTTTGAATAAATTGAAAAATACATGCTCATGGAAAAATGGACATTGCTTTCATTTTTGTTTGTTCTGTTTGATAATGAGATATTAAAAGCTGGACACAAAGACAGAGGATAAAGAAAATGGAAAATGGAGCTGAAAAACCTTTTAGTCAAGTTTTTGGACAGAATGGATGAAATGCTTGATCAAATTACACAGCATATTTTATTTATTTAAATAAACTTTATTAAATTTTAGACTTTTAAAAATAAATCATATTTACAATTTTTGCAGTAATTTGTGGCATCGATTTTTCCATATTCATTTATGTATACATATACATACATACATATATACATACATACATACATACATACATACATACATACATACATACATACATACATACATACATACATACATATATATATATATATATATATATATATATATATATATATATTCATTTAAATTTACATTTTGCATTGTTTTTTATTCCTGTTATCTAACCAAACATACCATTTTTCCCAGGCCTTATAGTATTCTTTTTCTTCCTTCTCCTTCAATTCCATTATAAGTTTATTCATTTCTACACAATCCATAATTTTCTTTATAATCATATCATCTGTGGGACTACTGTCTAATTTCCAGTTTGGGGCATACATTATTCTAGTTGCTGTCAATATGTGTATTATTATATATTCAATACCTTTCTTCTAATCACCTCTAATTATCCCTAGTAAGAACATTTCAGGCCTAAGTTCTATTTTATACCAATTATTTCTTGCAACAGGATCCTTATTTTATTCTAAAATTTCTTTGCTTTAGAACACAGCCACCACATATGAAAGAAGGTTCCTGATGTCTTTTTGCATTTCCATCATATCGGGAACAAATTTGGGTAGATTTTGGCCAATTGTTCTGATGCTAGGTGCCAATGATAGAATATTTTATAGAGATTTTCTTTGTATGTGGCTGCCATTGTTAATTTATAGTTTTTTGTCCAAAGTTTTTCCTAATCTTCTAATTGTATGTTGTATCCAAAGTTTTTCATCCAAGCAATCATTGTGTCAACTCATGATTTAATTGGGGTCAATGCTCGAATCCTGACACATTGTTTCTTTCACTGTCTCTTTTTCTCTATCAAATTTCAGGAGGTAGCTATACATTTTAGTTGTAATTTTTTCCTCTGGTCCTAATAAGATTTTATCAATTTGTTGTGATGCCAAATTCTTCTATATCTTTTTTGTACTTTGTTTGGAACTGCAAATAATGCCACCAATCTACAGTATCATTCCTTCTTCCTTCAATTTTTGGTTTGTCTTTAAATTTCCTTGGTTATCTAATAGTTGGGTGTATCTAATCATTTTAGAAATATCCAAAGTATTTGGGTAAATTATGGCTTCCATAGTTGAAAGCCAACCTGGTATCTTAATATAGTGTTTTTTCCTAATTTCACGCCAAATCTCTAATAATGCGTCTCTAATTAAATGTTTTTTTAAAAATGTGAATATGTCTTATTTTTCTTCTCCCACAAAATGACATGCCATCCAATTTGTAAATCGTGTCCTTCTAGGGTTAATATTCTCTTATTATTTAATGATATCCATTCTTTAATCCATATTAGTGTTGCTGCCTGGTGATATAATTCCTAGTCAGGGAGTCCGAAGCCACCACTATTTCTATTATCTTGCAATAGCTTTAATCTTAGTTGAGGGGTTTTGCCCTCCCATATAAATTTAGTTACCATCTTATTTAATTCCCCATAGAATTTTTTATTTAGTTTTACAGGAACCATCTGAAATAGATATAACCACTTTGGTAGCAAATTCATCTTTATTGCAACAATCCTTCCTACTAAAGATAGCTGCAATTTTCCCCAAATTTCCAAGTCTTTCTTCATCTGATTCATTAATTTATTGTGATTATCCTCTTTTAACGATGAACATCTTGCTGTCAACCAAATATCTAAATATTTAATTTTATTTATAATTTGCAGCTCTAACGGAGCATGTTTTAATGAAGTTGTGAAACAAGAATGAATTGTGATAGACGGCAAAATTATATTTCACTATCATACCACTTTTCTCTTCAGGTATTGCTTCTGCTAGAGGTGAGAACTGGAAAGTGATGCGACGGTTTACATTATCCACATTACGGGATTATGGAATGGGCAAGAGGACCATTGAAGACAAAATCACAGAAGAGTGCAGTTTCTTAACAAAGACAATGGAGACTTATGCAGGTAGGATGGCATTTGCCTCCAATGCTCAATTTGGGGCATCTTCAAGGATAAATGAAAATTTGAAAATAATGTCAAATTAATTTGAACAAGGAGTGTATCCTTGTCTCCAACAATTTTTAAACCATTGCTTTCTTCCCATAAATATGTTTCCTTGTCTAACTTATGCGAAGTATATTTACAGAAATATGACTTATGGATGGCAAAATGGTTCCATGGGAGTTGGATAGTTAATTTAGTGTAACATGGCAGTCTCTAATCAATAACACTTCTAGACTTCCTCTTCAATAGATACACAAAATTCTCATCATTTTGCATTTTTATTCCGGTTCTCTGTATTTTGGCAACCCAGAAATGATATGGATAAAATTGAGTTGAGGAAAAAGAACTAAGAGGTGCCTGTGTTTAAAAAAATAATCCAGAACAGGGATCCCCCTACCCCCCAGTTTGGAACTGGGCTGCGTGAGTGGCGGGTGAGTGCATGAGCGTGCAAGCAGCTCCCCTCTCCCCACTAGACTGCTAATCTACAAAACCAAAAGTTCTTCATCTAACTGCCAAATGAGTTTGCATTTGTAGAACATGTCTACATATCTACAAACTCATCATGCTATTGGCTTTTTGGTATACCAGTTGGAATAAAGAAAGGCATGAGATCATCTAGTTTATTAAGCAGTACATATGAATCAAATTATAGGCATCTGCCATCCAGGGTTAGAATTCTAGTCCTTTTCTTCTATACCATTCTGAGTGAATGGTATTTGGGCTGTTGTGTTCAGAGATTTGAGAATGGGAAGTGACTGCAGAAACATCTTGATCATTCTGTTCTACCTTTTGGGAACTATTGATTAGATGCAACCCTAGGATTTGTTATTATGAAGCTCATAATCTATTTGATCTATTTGATCTTTAAAACTGCAATCATTTAATGAGGAAGCATCACAATAAATTTGCCAAGTATTTTATCTTCAAGGAGTTCCATAGTTGCAAAGAAAACATTACTGATGTATTGTCAGATATTGTAATTCTGCCTCTGAGTAACTGAATTACTCTTTAAATACTTTTTTTCATATTTTTAATCTAAATACTTCAAAACCTCTAGCACTGACTATACTTTTCTATGATAAATGGTCCACTTAAGCAAGCTGATTTTGAATATGAATACAGTAAATTTTTTGATCTATTGTTTTTGCCTAGGAAAACCCTTTGATGTTACAACTATTCTGAGTGCTGCTGTTTCCAACATCATAGTTTGTATTCTCCTTGGAAAACGCTATGAATATGAAGATGCCACATTTCTGCGACTACTGAAGATAGTAAATGAAAATCTTCAGCTTTCAGGAAGCCCTGCTGTGTTGGTAATCAAATTTCATATTTGGAAAAAAAAATGCCATGAAAATGAGGCAGCAGAATGTGTATCATTCAAGCTTTGTTGAAAAGCAAAGCATGTGGTTCTCATGGGCATCTGTAACAAGATGTCATCAAAAGACAACATGAAGATGATGACATCAGGATTCAAATCCTGTCCTTACCTAGTTGTATACGAAAATCTTATGCAAGTATGAAAATCACTTTCAGCATCAGGACCATGTAACTCCTGCTTCATCATTTCCTTTCGGAGGTGGTATTCAGCAGGTTCTGACCAGTTCTCGAGAACTAATAACAGAAATTTTGAGTAATTCAGAGAACCGGTAAATACCACCTCTGACTAGCCCTGCCCCATCTATTCTCTGCATCCTGAGTCCCAGTTGGTTGGCTGGGTCTTCTTTTGTTGTCCTGCACAGGAGAACGAAGCTGGAAAGCAGGTTAGTGGGGTGGGGAAGGAACGAGGATTTTGCAGTAACCTTCCCTGAGGAGTGGGGAGGGAATGGAGATTTTAAAGTATCCTTCCCCTGGAGTGGGTGGGAATGGAGATTTTGCATTATCCTTCCCCTGCCACACCCACTAAGCCACGCTCACAGAACAGATAGTAAATTTTTTCGAATCCCACCACTGTTTCCTCCCCATTCCTTGCAAAAGCTTGTGAACTTGGAGAAGTGGGAGCCTTCATTGCAAATATCTTTCCATCCTTCTTTTATTCTTTACAGTACTACACAACTTTACATGTATTAAATAGCTCTCTTGTTTAGCACTGTTGTTGAGTTTCTTTTACTTATAATTTCTATTCCTTGTTTGGGAATCCACACGATGTGGTAGAAAATAAGCACTTCCTCTCCCAAAACCTGCCTGGAGATTTAGTCCATGGGATTTGGGGCTTAAAGAATTAGCAATATTAGTTATCCAAAGCTCATCCAGTCATGTGATCTTGCTTGTATGACTGTAACCTTGTTGCTTGTATCCTAATGATTTTTATTGACTGTTTCCTAGTATGATTTAATTGCTTATTATATCCTATGTCTATTATTAAGTATTGTACCTTATGATTCTTGACAAATGTATCTTTCCTTTTATGTACACTGAGAGCATATGCACGAAGACAAATTCCTTGTGTTTCCAATCACACTTGACCAATAAAGAATTCTATTCTATTCTGTTCTATTCTATTCTATTATTATTGGGGGGAGGGTGTTCATTTTGTAGACTTGAGGAACATAACAATGTTCGAGATGTCCATCTCAGAAATTCAAAGCATTCATTTTGATAATACGTGTTTTCTTTTATCATTCTTTTAAGCTATACAATTTATTTCCCAAACTGGGGTTCCTTTTTGGTGCTGGTAGAAAAATATTGAAAAATGAAAAAGAGTTCCATGATTTCATACGGACCACCTTTATAGAATATCTCCAAGATCTTGATGAAAATGACCAGAGGAATTTTATTGAATCATTTCTTGTTCGGCAAAAACAGGTAATGGATTATTTTATAGGTGTCTATAATTATTGGTGTTTTTTTTACATATTTTAAAAATGTGCCTCCATATAAATTACCTTTTAAGATCTTTGTTTTGAAAATATAGAAGTAAACACATTTACAAAACAATTTTATTCATTGCCTCTTCATTATTTTATTTCAGAATCTGCAGCTTTTTAAAACTTCACCCAGATTGCTTTCTCTTTTCCATTTAAAATGCTATAAATATCTTTTTCTGGCTGAGTGGGTCCAAGTGGGAATAAGAAGGGGAAATCCCTTTGTGCCAATCTTTTCTCTTTCTGTGCAACTGTTTGATTTTAAAGTTTTCCTCCTAGAAATCCAGTAGTTTGGGGGCAACTATAATTTCTCAGGCTATTATACACATATGAAATGTCATCTGAGATTTCAGGAATACACGTTATATGGATTTCCTTACTAATATTTTCTTTATATACTTCAGGAGAATATGAAGATGACACATGGTGGATTTTTCCATAATGGAAATCTTATAGGTCTTGTAGATGATTTATTTAGTGCTGGTACAGACACAACAGCAAATACTCTGCGCTGGGCCATACTCCTAATGATGAAATACCCAGATATTCAGAGTAAGCACTTTCATTTCATTGGCTTGCAATAAATATACACAAATTACTGAAAAAGAATTGTTGGTATATGGAAGGTTACTTGAATGAAGGGAAAGAGATGAACCAAGAATTAAGTTGTTTTTCAAATGAACAAAACAACATTGATCTCACTAAAGGTAAATAAACTTACTTCCCAAATGAAATTGGGTTTTAATAAACTCAAATCATTTAAAGCTACATGGAGATTATTAGAATGTTTTTTGTATTTTTTGTTTCCTTTTTGATTAGTTTTATTTTTTTAAAAGAAATATATATTTTTTTCATAATCATGGTTTTTTAAAGTAATAATAAAACAAGAGAAAATTTACCCTTAGTATGAAGCAAGAATGAAGTGACTTTTTATTAAGAACAATGTATTTCAATTGTGATCTGATTTTGACAGATCTTTATGAGTTCCACTTTACATTTCATTCTTTATCTGAGCTGAAAGAGTAAAGTGAGAGTCAATAGTTAGTTCATCTCTTCTCTACATGTAAATATTCTTAAAAGAAGAAGGAAGAAGAGGAATAAGTTTTAAAACAGGAGATCACCAGGGGTGGGATGCTACCGGTTCTGCCCGGTTCTATAGAACTGGTAGCTCTGAAGAGCAGGAGACATAGTTCTGTGTCCGCTGCTGTTTGACCCACCTGCCCACCCAGGCTCTTACCTGACCTTCATTTCCTGCTTTTCTAACCTCAGCTGCTTTGTGCGGCACAGCTGAGGTTGAAAAAGCAGGGAAAAGAGGCTTTTCAAATGCTGCACACCTGTGCGCAGTGCTTATCAGCTGTCCGGGCGGCACAGCTTTAGGTGTATTACATGCGCACACAGCGCACGTCTGGTATGCCTACACATGAAGCACGTATGTGCGTGCAAAATGTAATCACCAAACCGGTAGTAACACCAGTTGAATCCCACCCCTGGAAATCACAGATTAATCTCATGAGATATGCAGCACACATAGCCTTATCTTTTAATAGTGCAGATGAAATATTTCTGGATGTACCTAAGCAAATTATAAACCCCAAGGATGATATCACTTTTAAAATTACCACTAATAATATTGTATGTATCTTTGTTATAGTCCTGTCATGTATGAATTTATTCTCTGTATCTTTGTGATGTTCTCTTCTATATGAATTTGTTGTTGGTTTAGGACCAGTTCTCCAATGATTTATTTCCAATTTTGCTTTTATTGAGCAATCTGGAGAACATATAACTGCTGGTGGTTCTGAGTGGCTTATAGTTTAAAAAGAAAGAAAAAAAAATCACAAATGGTCCGAAGATCTAGAAAAACCAAAACCCATGTAATCAGGGCTCCAACCTCAACCTATCACAAAGTTCAGGGGAAAGCCAGGTCTTCAATAGTTTATTGAATGACATCAGAGTGCCAGCAATCTGGATCTCTGGATGATACTTTTCCAGAGGGTAGGCATCAGTTCCGAGAAGACATGCTTCCTGGAGTCCCATTAGATGCCATTAATTGATGGTCCCAAAGTATTTCCACTTGGACAATCTCACCAGCACTTGAATTTATTTATTTATTTATTTATTTAATCAAATTTCTATACCGCTCCCTCTCCCAAAAAGGGACTCGGGGCGGTGTACAGCCTACTAAAAAACACAGAATATATACAGTTTAAAAACAAATTAAATATACAAATCCGGCTGAACCCCATCAATTGCAATACAGAAATTTAAAAATCCGGGATTAATTAAGAAATTAAAATTTAAAAATTTAAAACCAAATTCAATTAAACCCCATAAACTATTTACTGGGCCAGGCCGGCTTGCTGGAAAAATAAGGTCTTAACTGCGCGCCGGAAGGTCAGAATATCCGTCATGGCCCGTATCTCCGGGGGGAGATCATTCCACAGAGAGGGGACTCCCACAGAGAAAGCCCGCACCCTTGGGGCTGCCAGCCAGCAACGATCAGGCAGCGGCACCCCAAGGAGGGCAACCCTGTGAGAGCATACTGGGTGGCGGGAGGTTGTTGATGGCAGCAGGCGGTCCCGTAAGTACCCAGGTCCCGAGCCATGGAGCACTTTAAATACAGTCAGTACCACCTTGAATCGAATCCGGAAGGCCACAGGAAGCCAGTGCAGCCTGCGGAGAAGCGGTGTTACGTGGGAGCTCCGAGGGGCACCCACGATCACCCGCGCGGCTGCATTCTGAACCAACTGCAGCCTCCGGAGACTCTTCAAGGGGAGCCCCATGTAGAGAGCATTGCAATAATCCAAGCGGGAGATGACGAGGGCGGAAGTGACTGTGCGAAGTGCGCCCAGATCCAGAAAGGGCCGCAACTGGTAGATCAGACGTATCTGACAAAAGGCCCCCCTGGCGACGGCTGCAATATGATCTTCTAAAGACAGCCGTACATCCAGGAGGACACCCAGATTATGTGCCCTTTCCACGGGGGTCAAAACCTCTCCCCCCACGGCCAGCGAAGGAACAAGCTGGCTGTATCTGGGCGCAGGAAACCACAGCCACTCGGTTTTGGTCGGGTTGAGACGAAGCCTGTTACGACCCATCCAACTCCGCACAGCCTCCAGGCACTGGGTCATCACTTCGACAGCTTCGTTGGGGTGGCCCGGGGTGGAGCTGAGTATCATCAGCATACTGATGGAACTCCACCCCAAAGCCACGGATGATCTCACCCAGCGGCTTCACATAAATGTTGAACAGCAGGGGCGAGAGCACCGACCCCTGGGGCACCCCACACAGTGGGGGCCTCGGGGCCGACCTCTGCCCCCCTGTCAACACAAATTGCGAATGGTCGGAGAAGAAGGAGGCGAACCACCGCAACACGGTGCCTCCCACCCCCAACCCCTCCAACCGCCACAATAAGATACTGTGGTTGACAGTATCAAAAGCCGCTGAGAGATCTAACAGGACCAGGACAGAGGAACAACCCCTGTCCCGGGCCCTCCAGAGATCATCCACCAATGCGACCAACGCCGTCTCGTGCTGTGCTCGGGCCTGAAACCCGATTGGAGGGGTCTAGATAACTCGCTTCATCCAGGTACTGAGGGAGCTGACGTGCCACCACACTCTCAACAACCTTCGCAACAAAGCGAAGGTTGGAGACCGGACGATAATTTGATAATAATGCTGGGTCCAGGGATGGTTTCTTGAGGAGGGGCCGGACCACCGCCTCTTTCAAGGCGGTGGGTAATAGCCCCTCTCTCAAGGAAGCATTTATGATTTCCTGGAACCAGCCTCGTGTCACCTCCCGAGTGGCCAAGACCAGCCAGGAGGGGCACGGGTCCAGCAAACAAGTGGTGGCATTAAACCCCCCCAGTATCCTGTCCACGTCCTCCAAAGTAACAGGATCGAACTCAACCCAAAAGACCTCCCCGATGTCCACCCCCGCCCCCCCTCCCGGAGATGCCCAGTCAGAGTCCAGCTCATCCCGGATCTGAGTGATTTTGTCCTGCAGAAACCTAGAAAACTCCTCAGCCCGCCCCTGTAAGGGATCCTCCCACGCTCCCACCTCCAGAAGGGAGCGGGTCACCCTAAACAGGGCGGCTGGGCGGTTTTCCGCGGACGCAATAAGGGTGGAGAGGTAAGACCTCCTCACCATCCTTATCACCACTAAATACGTCTTAATATGAGATCGTAATAGTGTTTGGTCAGACCCAGAGCAGCTAGCCCTCCAACTATTCTCTAGGCATCTTTTCCGGCGCTTCATCTCCCTTAGCTCCTCAGAAAACCAAGGAGCCACCTGGGATCGGCACCGGGTCAGAGGCCGCAAGGGCACGACCCGGTCAAGGGCCCCAGCAGCCACCCTATCCCAGGTGGCGACCAAGCCCTCAACCGAGTCGTGTGTGTGAGCTTCGGGAAATGGCCCAAGCTCCATCAGGAACCTATCTGGGTCCATCAGGTGCCTGGGGCAGTACCATTTTGTCGGTCCCGCCTTCCTGCGGCCAGGGGGTGTGGAACGGAAGTCGAGCCTCAGGAGCGAGTGATCAGTCCATGACAGGGGTTCTACAACTATATCCCCTATACCCAGATCACTCTGCCACTGATCAGAGACAAAAACCAGATCCAGGGTGTGACCCCCCAAGTGAGTAGGGTCCCAAATTAACTGGGTCAGGCCCATGGCTGTCATGGAAGCCATGAACTCCTGAGCAATCCCCGAGGCCCCGCCGGCAGAAGGTAGGTTGAAATCCCCCATGACCAAAAGCCTGGGGGTCTCAACCGCCAAGCCGGCTATGACCTCAAGGAGCTCAGGCAGGGCCGATGTCACATAGCAGGGAGCCAGGTATGCGACCAACAAGCCCACCTGTACCCTGGGACCGAACTTCACAAAAAGGGACTCACATCCGGTCGTCTGAGAAACAGTGGATTCCCTCGGACACAGATCCTCCTTAATAACTACCGCAACCCCCCCTCCCCTCCCCTGGGCCCTCGGCTGATAAAAAACCCAAAACCTGGCTGGGCACATCTCCACCAGAGGGACTCCCCCCTCTTGGCCCAGCCAGGTCTCGGTAATACCCACCAGGTCCGCTCCCCCCTCACAAATCAGATCATGGATGAGAGGGGCCTTATTAATGACGGACCTGGCGTTACATAACATCAGCCGAAGGCCCAGGGCCCGATTGCTCAGACCACCCGGGGAACAGGACATAACAAGGGGGTCGGAGCACGCCACAGCAGACAAACAGCGGGGGCGCGCTCCCAATACAGAATATGGCTCCCTATAACCGCCAAATCTGCCTCTCCCGCTCACTGTACTAATAGCTTTAATTTCACCCTCCCTGGAACAGCCCCCCATCCTCAATACAGCCCCATCCGACCCCAGACCCTCCCGGCAGCGCTCGACCCGCAGCCTGGTCCCAGCCCCAGGTGGGTTGTCCCCCAACCCCCGCCCGGCTACCCCTAACCCCTTTAAAAATCTAGTTAAAAATTTAACACAACCCTCCCTCACGCGCTTCTTGTGGCCCCACCCTCTCTCCGGATCCCAGGATCCGTCCTTGAGAAAAGTCTTGGAGAGTTTGGAGGGCCATTTCTGAGAAAGGGGGACATTTCTCAGGGCCCACAGATCTTCCACAGAATACAACGGCTTCTTCAACTGGGTCTCCCCTGACCGCCACCGGCAAGGCTGGGGGCCCACCGGTCAGGACCCAAGTCCAGGCCGAGAAAGTTCGGAACATGTCCATCCCCCCGTGGCCTCCATCCTCGCCACCGCTGTTGATGCCGGGGGGACAGCGCCGAACGTCGGCCCCGCATCCATCTGGTCCCCATCACCGTCGCCGTCGGAGCCGCCATCAGGACAGAAGAACCTGGCCCTCGAGGCCAGATGTTGACCAGGGCCGTCGTGGCACCACCCACGACCGCCTCAGCCGCCAGGGGCGGGCTCCTCCCCATGCAAACGCCACAGAGCCACCCATGGCAGTCACAATGGGTAAGGGCCATCCCAAGGCCCCGGTCCAGTCGGGGGAGAGCCCTCGGGCCTAGCCGCGGTGGGTCCACCAACATCCAACTCCCACCGCGGCTGCTGAAAACAGGCCCCTGCAAGGCCTCCAATGCCCAAGAGCCGCTCCAGCAACAATCCGGATGGCCCGGGCGACTGCAGGCCGCGGCTCCACCAGCTCCACCAGCTCGGCCAGGTCCTCCATCGGCTCCTCCGCCGCCTCCGCCGCGCCGCTCCAAAATAGCCGCAGCGGCTGGCATCCGGCCTCGCGGGGGGCCCGCTGCTCGGGAATGCCAGCCACTCTCTTCGGCCTCGCCGCAGGCCCTCTCACCACCCGTGGCATCCCAGCCATGTCCGCGCCGCTCATGGGTGATCGTAGTCGCCGAAACCTGGCCGTGCAGGGCCGCCGCCACCCGAAAACCATCTGCGGTGGCTCCGGCCTCAGCGTCGGCCCCGGCCCCGGCAGCACTCCTCCGGCTCCGATAGAAGCCGCCGGGCCCAACGCCGCTGCACGGCCTCTTCAGGGTCGCCCACCCCCCCGGGTCCTTCAGCCACCCCTGCCACAGGTGAGGACCCGGGGGGAGGGAGACTTACCCCGGAATTCGGCCGCCGCGATGGAGCTCCTCTGCGAGATGTCCTCCGGCCGCCATCTTGAAGCATTCAGAATCCTACTACGATTGATCCACTGGGCTCACATGGGCATAACGAGGAGTTCAAATCACTGTCTAGGATCCCACATACTGGGCTGAGTATAAGATTTGAGTGGCCTACAAGTCTTCCAAATGTACAGCAGATTACAGTGGTCAATTTGTAAATAATGCACGAGTGACCATCTGAAAGGCTTTCATTCAAGGATTACAGTCAGTGACCATTGTTTTCTTTCAGAATTAGAATTTTTATACATTAACTCCCATTTAAAACAAAATTCAAAAAAGGAATCATCTTGATCATTTTGTTCTCCCAGGAAAGGTCCAAGAAGAAATTGCAAAAGAGATTGGTGATACCCAGCCAAGGACAGACCACCGAGCCAAAATGCCTTATACTGATGCTGTAATTCATGAAATTCAAAGGTTTGGTGATATTGCTCCCACCAATTTACCACATGCAACTACCATGGATGTAACTTTCAAAGGCTTCTTCATCCCCAAGGTGATCAGTCTAAATTTAATGCATTATATACATGCTAGTTTTTTGTGTACAATGTGATGGGAAAAAAGCAGACCTTACATGAATGGAATTGGCTAAATCAAATTATAAGACTGGACACTGTTATATTATTGGAACAATTTCCATAGCTGCCTCTCTAAATGCTAATGGTAGATGTTTTTCTTTAGCATCTGGCATTCCCAAACTGCCCTACATCTTGATATATGACAGAAGCTTTCTTCCATTGTTTCATTCTTTTCTCCCTCTCTTAGTTTATTGCTTTATAGCCCCTTCTTGTGTTCAGTCAGCCTTGAATATTGTTTTTGGGTCCTGAATTTTGATTCCACAAGTGTAACTTAAAGTGTTTCAATGTAGTAAAACACATTTTTTTTTATTTAGAAAATTTATATAGCTGCCTACTCACCTATGGCAACTCTAGACAGCTTACAATCAATAAAAATATAATACAGAAAAAAATTATAACAAAAAATGATCCCATCCCAGCAACAGCTTACAATTAAATAAGGTATATGATGGGCTCCCTTGCACTCTGGGTTTCCCACTGGCAAAACTAAGTCTTCAGGGCCTTCCAAAGATTGCCAAACTGGTGACGAGTCTAATTTCTACAGGAATGATGTTCCAGAGGGCAGAGACCACAGAGAAACCCCTTCTTCTAGGTCCTGTCAGATGTAACTCCTTAGGGGCGGGAACTCACAACTCCATGCCTCCCCATTCCAGTGGACCAGGTGGATGTAATCAGCAAGAGATGATCTCTCAGATAGCCTGGTCCCAAGCAAACCACTAGCAGAGGTGACACATGTGCATCCTGCATTTTGGACCAACAGGAGCTTCCAGATATAATAGTGAAGACAGATGACTAAGCATGAGTGACCATGAGAAGAATTACTGGTTTAAGAAAGGGTGTAAATGGTGCACAATTTGCAGGTGTGCAAAATCCTCCTGCCCATGACTGCCACTTACTCTTCAAGCAAGAGTCATGAGTCAACGGAGAATCCCCAGATTATGCAGTGGATCTACATGTAGCAATACCACCCCATCCAAGACCAAAGGTGGCAATTTCCATGGACCAAAGAACCCCAAACCTAGAGTCTGTCTTGCCAAGATTCAGTTGCTTCCCATTCAGCCCCATCCAGCCTCAAGGTACTGTGAGTGGGAGGTCATAGCATCACTTAAATTACCACAGGTTGAGACATACTGCTGAATATCATCAGCATATTGATGATACTCAGTCCAAGCTGATAGATGATCTCACCCAATGGCTTCATGTAGATGTTAAACAGAAGCAGGAGTACTGAGTCCTACGGGAGCCCACAAGCAGTGTATGAGGACTGGAACTCTCACTTCCTATTAACACCAACTGAGAGCATCCTCAGAGGAAGGAAGTGAACCAGGATAGCACAGTGCTCCTCATTCCTCCCCCACAAACTTCTTCAGAAGAATACCATGGTCAATGGTATAGAAGGGCACTGAGAAGTCAAGCAGAGTAAGAATTGGTGCACTACCCCCATCCCACTCCAGCCAGAAATCATTAAAAAAATGCAACTAATGCTGTTTCTATCCTATATCCAGTCCTAAACTCTGACTGGTAAGATCTAGATAAGCTGTTTCATCCAGAAACATCTGGAGTTGCTGTTCAATCACCTTCCCCCAAAAGGGAAGATTGGTGACTGGATTACCCCCTGTTGGAAATTATTCAACGGGTGTAATCCAGTGATGACTTCTTAAGAAGAGGGTAGACCACAGCCTACTTTAAGTGCTGGGGCATGACCCCCTTCTGGAGGGAAGCATTAGTCACCACCAGAATTCACCTGCATGTCACCTCCCTGGAAGCTTTCACAAGCCAGGAAAACCATGGGTCTAAAACACAGGTGCTTATGCACATACTCTATAGGATCCTGTCTACTTCCTCAGGAGCAGCAGGGTCAAACCATTCCCAGATAACAAGGCAAGAACCTGCCATAGGTTCTTCTTCTGGACCAGCAACTATGTCAGCATCTAACTGAGAATGAAATTCAGTGATTTTGTCTATCAGAAAATCAACAAATTTCTCACTGCACCCCTTCAGGTCGACCTCCATATCTTCCTTCCCTAGGAGGTTCACCTTAAAGAGGATTGCTGGTCGATTATCTGCAGACTCAATTAGTATTTGCCACCTGAAATAGGCCTTAATAGCAGCTCTTACCTGTGCTCAGTCGAGTTCATCCCTTGCCTTCTGCTAATGGTGCTCTAACATCTATGCAGCCATTTCGTCCCTCTCAGTTCCTCTGTAAGCAAAACCAAAAAGGACAAAAAAAATGAGCATTAAAAAAAATAAACATAAATATAAATTGCAATCAGATAGCCAAGTTCTTTTAAAAACTAGTAAAGTACAAAATCCTTGCAGTAGAAATTGATGCAAATATAAATCAAATCCAATCAAATCATTTCACTATCAAAGGGAAAGTTTTGGAGCCATCAGTTTCCATCCAGCAAAAAGCAAAACTATTTCATAACTCTAAAGCAAAGCAGTAAAAAGAGGTTTAAAAAACATATTTATAGTCTGTGAAAAGATGTGAAACCGCAATACCTCATTCAGATGTATAATAACATATTACAATACAATCCATCTCTTGTGTATTACACTTGGCAAAGCGTCACAGTCAGTGTTGGATGTATATTTTGTGTATATTCGTAGATATTGTACTCTCAAATTGCAAATGGAGATGTGGGTGCTCTATTTTTCTTATGTTTATCTTTAAGTGCTTTGGTTTTATTGTATTGCAAACAGGTGCATCCACAGTTTCGTTGTACTCGTACAATGACAATAAAGTTCTTCTTCTTCTAGCAAGAGTGGTGGTGTTAAAATGAATCAGTGTACAACCAAATGATAAATAAAACATATAAGTCAAAAGCAAAAAAAAGTGATGCTTAAAACTAAGATACATTCACTGTATGGAAAAATGGAGATGAGGATATATATATTTTTAATATAAAATCTTGTTCCAGGCCCAGTGTTCACTTCTCAATAAACACTTTATAACACTTTACAAAATCCCAGGATTAACTTTTATAGCCATGCACTAAATGGACATATTCCTTTTCATATCATCTTTGATACTTTCAATTTTTAGGGCGCACACATCATTCCCTTGCTGACTTCTGTGCTCCATGATGAATCCCAGTGGGAGAAACCTCATGAATTCTATCCTGAGCATTTTCTTGACTCGGAAGGAAAATTTGTGAAGAGGGATGCATTCATGCCATTTTCTGCAGGTAAGATTCTCTGGTGTCCTAGTGTATGTTCACCTCATTTGAAAAGAAAACAACTGATAAAAGCTTGAACTCAGAGACCTTATTTTGACAGAGTTTAGGCCTCATGGACAACATATGTGGCCAGGCTCATTGAGAGACTAGTATGTTGATTCCAGAGTCTGCCAGCGGAATCCTCAGCTCTGGGCACAAGTTACTGTTATTCCTGCTATGCTTAATACCACCATCCTTTTGGCAGTCCAGAATGAATCTTGTCTTTTAGTCTTTCTGGCTGGTTGGAGCCTTCAGACAAACACAGACTTAGGGTCTTTTTAGCTTGAAGCTTTTATTAGCATTTCTTAAGTTTTTTAGTCAGAAGATATACCAATGTGACAGAGCACAAAATGTCCTGTCCCCCCAGAGGTGGGATTCTACCAGTTCGGACCAGTTCTATAGAACCAGTTGTTACGATTCTGTGCAGTTCGGAGAACCGGCAAATTGTGCCCCTGGCTGGCCCCTCCCCTTTCCACCCTCCCCTCCCCTCCCTGCCCAGTCAGTCCTTATCGTGCATGTGCAACATTGCGTGTATGCCTGACATCACTGATGGCGTTATCCCCTGCCCAGTCACTCCTTAAGGTATTTCTTTTTTTTCCTCCTGACAATCAGCTGTTCCAATGATCAGCTGTGCTGGGATCCCACTCACTGTATTACTGATTTGCCCAGGAGGCTTCCCTGAGGCCCGGGAGGGACACATGGGGTGTATGTGCTGCCCCCCCCCCCACACGCTCCATTTTTTGCTTTCCTGGGCCTCAGGGAAGCTTCCAGGGAGCAAAAACAGTCACGTAGGAGGCTTCTCTGAGGCCCAGGAGGCAAAAAAAAAGTGCGGGGGGGGTATTGCTGCAAAAAACCCAAGAAGCCACGCCCTCCCAGTCACATGACCATGTCCACCTAGCCACACCCACCTAGCCACACCCACAGAACCGGTTGTTAAAAAAGTTGAATCCCACTCCTGTGTCACCTCAAGCTGAAACTGATCCTGTGAAAAGAGTAATGTTGAGAAGAGGGGTTTCTTTTTGGTTTGGACTCCAAACTTCCTGGTCCATACAGCCCCATTTCTGTGATGTTTCAGACCACAGCTAAATGCAGCTGCAAACTTTGCAATCTGCTTGATGGGCCAGGATTTGAATACAATTCAAAACAAACCTTTTTAGTTTTTAAAAAAGCTGACATCCCACTCGATTGTTTCCCAAAGCTGCCCTTATTTTCAGAGCAAGACACCTTCAAACATCAAGCAAAATTGTAGGGTGGTGGTGGCTTCTCTTGACACCCTACCCCCTGCCCTTGTCTCCACTCCATTGCTTCCAACTCCAATCCCCACCTAACATTGCCCCTATTTGGACAGTCTGCTTGCTCACCCGTACAGCTTTCCATCCAGCACTTGCAGCGAATTATGCCCGCAGCAAATTTCTGGTGTTGAGATATCTTGAAAAGAGATGGCAGCAGTGACTTAGTGGTGGTGAGAAGGCTGCCTCCAGCTGGCCGTGTTGAGCTAGCAGTATCAATTCATCCTAGATCCTTTTGATCATGTGATCATGAGGAACCTGCAATGGTAGTAAGTGTGAAAAATAGTCATAATTTCACTTTTTTCAGTGCCATTGTAGCTTCAAAATTCTACTAAATGAACTTTTGTATATTAAAAATTACTTGTAATGGCACCAGGGTGAAAATATAGATAGATGACTGTATAGGATATTTAATAGCATCCTTTTTATTATTTTTTTTAAAGAAAATTTTTATTTTTTAAGACAAAACATATACAGACAAAACATAAAAACATAAAACTATCTTCCAATTATGTACACACAGTGTGTCAGTTGGTTACATTTCTTTTGTGCTATCCTTTCATAGTCCTTACTCACAGGTTATATAGGTTCTTACATTGTCAATCTAACATATATTTATATATTTATCAATTATTAATCATTCATTTGACTAAACTATTGTTTCATCATTTTATACGAGATACGCTAGATTTTATTATAAATTTATATTATACATTCATTCAATGGTTATATATTTTTGTATTGTATTCTATATCAATCTATTAGTCTTCTATTATGAAATTTCCTAGTCTATTTCATTACCATGTCTTTTTATCTAACCATTGATAAAATAAATCCCATATCATATAAAATTGTTTATCTTCTTGTTCTCTAATTTCAAATGTCAATTTACTCATTTCATTTATTAATTTTCTTAATAACTTCCTCCTGCATAGGTATTTTTTCATTTTTCCAATTCTTAGCAAATACAATTCTAGCTGCTGTTAAAACATTTACAATCAAATATTTCAATTTTTTATTGTATATTTCCAGTATAATTCCAAAATAAAAGTATCTCTAGTTTAAAGTCTATATGTTGTTTTATCATTTTTTCCAACCATGTGTGGATTTTAGTCCAATATCTTTTTGCATCCAGACACGTCCACAACATATGGTAATATGAACCAGGTATCTCATAATCATCTGCAGTGTCACTTCCTTCTCCTTTTCCTGTTGCAACATCATCTGTATTGTTCATTGTCCTCCAGATGATAAACAGGAGGAAGTTGGTATTGAAGAAGCTGAGGCTGCTGTCTTTCTACTCATCTTGTAATGCTTGATAAAAAGAGGGGGGGAAAGAAACAAGAGCAGACAACTACCTCCCCAATAAAAAGAAAAAAAATAAAATAAAAGAGGGAAGGGGAAAAAAATCTTCAGGCACTTTTAGATCTTAATCCAATGGGTTCCAATTATATAAAAAAAGGAAAAAGAATGTAAAAAGAAGAAAGTGTGAAAAAATAAAAAAAAATTAAAAAGGAAATTTAAAAAATAGAAATCTGTATATTTCCCTTAATTAAAAAGGTAAGACAAAAAAAGAAGAGAAAGGAAAAATATACCTCTTTTATCTTCACTTATAATTTTACTTTAAGTCTTTTAGGGTGTTCTCTCCCAAAAAAATAGTAAGTAGAAATTTATCTCACCAAACTGACACACTTTCTTTCCAGCTTTCTTCTGTTCTGGAGCTGTCTCAGCTTCATTAGTTCAAATGGCTGCCTTTCCGCTGCCAGGAAAAAAGGACTTCTCCTGGATCCACCAGGGATTTTGTGATGTCCCTGGGATCAACAGGATGTGCCCTTCTCTGTCACCATCTCTACGGAACAGTTTAGGTCCGATGGGACGGTCCAGCAGCAGGGATATCGGCGGTGATATTGGATCGTGCATCATACCACCGCAACGCCAGCTCCACTCTCCCAATATAGGTGACTGTACCACAATAGGATATTTAATAGCATCCTTTTTAAGAAGCCTTTCCCCGAAGTTTTCTCTATTCCAAGAACTAAATTCCCCCCCGCCAAAGAGCAGACAATTAGAGAAGCAGAAGGGTTGCTGTGGAAGACCTAAAATCTTCCCCATGAAGTTATTTTTGCACTGCATCCAATTGAGTAACAACCCACTCATTCCAACACATATCTTGGCTCCATAAATATCTGAGATATCATCTTGCTCTACAATATGTTAATTGTACTCCTCTGGAATCTGCTTGCCCTCGGAAGTTGTGGGAGCACCATCACTTAAGATTTTCAAGAAGAGATTGGACTGCATTTGTCAGAAATTTTGTAGGGTCACCCGCTTGGACAGGGGGTTGGATTAGAAGACCTACAAGATCCCTTCCAACTCTGATTATCTATTATCTGGATCACAAACTTAAGTCTACCCCTGTTTTCCATCTGCAGGACCAATGAAATGTGATATCTAGATAGTTAAAAGAGGGGCATTACTTCATTTGTTGGCATTGATCTCCCATCTTTTTTTGACATTATCTTCAAATTCATAAATCTGCTGCCATTTAGTAGTTTTCAAAATACAGGTAATCTTCAACTTACAACCACAATTGAGCCCAAAATTTCTGGTGCTAAGGAAGACAGTTTTTAGGAGACTTTTGTTCCATTTTACAATATTTCTTGTCACAGTTGTTAAGTGAATCATTGCAGTAGTTAAGATAACAACATGGTTATTAAATGAATCTGGCTTCCTCATTGATGTTGCTTATCAGAAGGTCACAAAAGGTGATCACATGAAACTATCATTAATATGAATCAGTTCAGTGGTGGGATTCAAAAAAAATTACTACCAGTTCCATGGGCATGGCTTGGTGGGTGTGGTATGGCTTGGTGGGTGTGGTATGGCTTGGTGGGTGTGGCTTGGTGGGCGTGGCAGGGGAAAGATACTGTAAAATCTCCATTTCCACCCACCCCACTAACTTGCTTTCCAGCTCCGTTCTCTTGTGCAGGACAACAAAAGAAGACCCAGCCAATCAGCTGGGACTCTGGAGGCAGAGAATAGATGGGGGCGGGGCCAGTCAGAGGTGGTATTCCAAACTACTCAAAATTTCCGCTACTGGTTCTTCTAAATGCTCAAATTTTCCGCTCCTCGTTCTTCAGAACTGGTTGAAATCTGCTGAATACCACCTCTGAATCAGTTGCCAAGCATCTAAATTTTGATCTCATAATCATGAGGATGGTCATAAGTCACTTTTTTTCAGTGCTGTAACTTTGAATGGTTATTGAGCAAACCATTGTAAGTTGAAGACTGTCTCTATTTCTTTAGTACATTTTTACTTCTATCAATATCTTTGACCTGTCATTATTTACCTGTGTGCTGATCTGTCCATGGCCACAAGACATTAACAAAACCTGTGAAACAGTTTTTTTTACAAAAAAAAAAAAATTCTCATTGTTTTTGCCATCTATGCTTTCTTCCAGGTCGAAGAATGTGCGCAGGTGAGACCCTTGCCAAAATGGAGCTCTTCCTGTTCTTTACCAGCCTCCTGCAGAAATTTACCTTCCATCCACCCCCAGGAATATCCAAAGATGACCTGGACCTCACCCCTGGTGTTGGACTTACCACTCCTCCTATGCCTTATAAGACTTGTGCTGTGTTGCGCTGATCCAACAATATATACCAGGGGTGTCAGACTCAATTTCATTGTGAGCCACCTCAGAGTTGTGTTTGACCTCGGGGGCTAAGATGGGCGTGGCCAGGGTGGGTATGGCCAGCTTGATATCACTTGTGTTGGGGGCTGCTTTGGTGGCCGGAGCACCCTGCCAATGAAAATGGAGTCCGGGTGAGCCATGCATGTCTCCCAGGACCCATTTTTGGCCATGATGGCTTCTTGCAGGCCTCTGCCACAGAGGGCTGATCTGGCAGAGGGCTGCAGGAGGCCGTTGCAGTCAAAAACGGGGCCTGGGAGTGCGCACAGCCCTCCCGAGCTCCATTTTTGCTGGCAGAGGCACTGCAGGCCGATCCTCTGCTGTTTCCAGGTGGCCCTGCAGGCCAGTCCTAAGCACCCTGTGGGCCACATCTGGCCCCCAGGCCTTGAGTTTGACACCCTTGATATATACATTACTTATACTTGATATATACATACATTATATTATAAAATATGGATTAGTAATCAATATATCTATATCTAGGCAAAATTTAACAACAGAATTCAATACTGTCTACATTTCATGTGCTGTTTAGAAGATAAATGGAAATAGAAATGATCTATAACTTCATGAAATGTAGATTCTGATAAGGGAAGAATAGTAGGGAAATCATGAAAAGCAAAATGTTTTTCCAGTAGCCATTTATTTCCTTTCTTTTTTACTATTTTACTATTTTTTGTCTTTAATTTTTGTCTCTTGCTTTCATTAAGAAATGTAATTTTAATTAAATTTTAAAAAACAATATTATTTTTCTGCAATTGTCCTTATTGCAATTTATGTATTTGCTTGTACACCACCCAGAGTCCCTCTGAAATGGTCATGGGCAGCTTTAAAAATGTAGTCAATAAATAATATTCAGCTGAATATTTATATTCAATTATATTCTTTTTTTACAAAATATAAGAATTTAGTTGTGAAAGAAGTAGTAATGATAATTATGATTAAAACGTTTGCTCTAAACCTGTTAACATAATCAGGAAATTCTGACCAAAATATTAATTTGGATAACAAATGACAAATTCAGCAACTTTCAAGAAGCAGAACTGAGTGCTAATGACCAGATGACTGCAAGGAATACAAATTCTTTCATCCTCCACCATTCAATCAGAATTGAAGAAACTCCTTGGACAAGAAGCAAAACACCTTCAAAGAAATATAAAGTCCAATTGCCTTTTGAAAAAGCACCTTTGGGACAACCATGACCTAGATGACTTAGAATCTCCATGGACAAATGAGATTCAGCAACATTCAAGAATTTCCTTTTTCTTGGAAAAAAACCTTTAATTTCTTTGCTATCTAATAGGAGGAATTGCCCAACTTCTCCAAAACCATATTGGCCCATCTCCTTATATAATGTAGATAGTAAAGTTACTTCTATGGCCCCAGGTTTCTTGTTGATTCCAAATCAGCCAGTTTGGTGTGTAGTATGGATGATATGGCATACATTATTGGAAATTGACTGGGGGTCTATGTTGTGGGAGGAGAGGAAGTCATAGTAAAGTGTCTACCTGGGTTGATATTTCAGGGCAGGGTATGTGTGTAACTATTGCTATGCTAGAGATGGGTCAAGATTTCATGGCCACTGTGGCAATCCTGGACCTTTGATTGTTTCATGTACAATGATAATGAGATCAGATGAGATAAGATTATTGTCATTTTTTTACTGTGAACACACCGGCCCACATTAAGAATGAAATTCTGTTGCCTGCTCGTCCCTCTTGGCACTCTGCTCTGTTACTGGGATTCGAACCAGGGAAGTATTACATGTGTAGTGGCAATTACAACTGCCTCACATGTAATACTTCCCTGGTTCGAATCCCAGTAAGGGTATGGCTAGCTGAAGAGAGCTAACTAGCTCGAAATAGATCTATACTAGTCTCCCTTATTTATTATTTAAAATTATCAGCTTAAAAACCTTACACACATGTAAAGAAAAGACAACGAAACAAATAGCTTTCTGTTGGAATGGTCTCTGGTGATGAGCCGAAAGACAGAAAAGAAAGCAGTATGCTTTCTCCCTTAATTGGGGCTTAACAGGGTGTTGTAATACAAAGTATATACTTATTCCCCTGCCTGAGCTGATAAGGAGAGAGCCAGTGGTGTAGTGGCAATTACAACTGCCTCACATGTAATACTTCCCTGGTTCGAATCCCAGTAAGGGTATGGCTAGCTGAAGAGAGCTAACTAGCTCGAAATAGATCTATACTAGTGTCCCTTATTTATTATTTAAAAAATTATCAGCTTAAAAACCTTACACACATGTAAACAAAAGGCAACGAAACAAATAGCTTTCTGTCGGTATGGTCTCTGGTGATGAGCCGAAAGACAGAAAAGAAAGCAGTATGCGCTCTCCCTTAATTGGGGCTTAACAGGGTGTTGTAATACAAAGTATATACTTATTCCCCTGCCTGAGCTGATAAGGAGAGAGCCAGTGGTGTAGTGGCAATTACAACTGCCTCACATGTAATACTTCCCTGGTTCGAATCCCAGTAAGGGTATGGCTAGCTGAAGAGAGCTAACTAGCTCGAAATAGATCTATACTAGTGTCCCTTATTTATTATTTAAAAAATTATCAGCTTAAAAACCTTACACACATGTAAACAAAAGGCAACGAAACAAATAGCTTTCTGTCGGTATGGTCTCTGGTGATGAGCCGAAAGACAGAAAGGAAAGCAGTATGCTTTCTCCCTTAATTGGGGCTTAACAGGGTGTTGTAATACAAAGTATATACTTATTCCCCTGCCTGAGCTGATAAGGAGAGAGCCAGTGGTGTAGTGGCAATTACAACTGCCTCACATGTAATACTTCCCTGGTTCGAATCCCAGTAAGGGTATGGCTAGCTGAAGAGAGCTAACTAGCTCGAAATAGATCTATACTAGTGTCCCTTATTTATTATTTAAAAAATTATCAGCTTAAAAACCTTACACACATGTAAACAAAAGGCAACGAAACAAATAGCTTTCTGTCGGTATGGTCTCTGGTGATGAGCCGAAAGACAGAAAAGAAAGCAGTATGCTTTCTCCCTTAATTGGGGCTTAACAGGGTGTTGTAATACAAAGTATATACTTATTCCCCTGCCTGAGCTGATAAGGAGAGAGCCAGTGGTGTAGTGGCAATTACAACTGCCTCACATGTAATACTTCCCTGGTTCGAATCCCAGTAAGGGTATGGCTAGCTGAAGAGAGCTAACTAGCTCGAAATAGATCTATACTAGTGTCCCTTATTTATTATTTAAAAAATTATCAGCTTAAAAACCTTACACACATGTAAACAAAAGGCAACGAAACAAATAGCTTTCTGTCGGTATGGTCTCTGGTGATGAGCCGAAAGACAGAAAAGAAAGCAGTATGCTTTCTCCCTTAATTGGGGCTTAACAGGGTGTTGTAATACAAAGTATATACTTATTCCCCTGCCTGAGCTGATAAGGAGAGAGCCAGTGGTGTAGTGGCAATTACAACTGCCTCACATGTAATACTTCCCTGGTTCGAATCCCAGTAAGGGTATGGCTAGCTGAAGAGAGCTAACTAGCTCGAAATAGATCTATACTAGTGTCCCTTATTTATTATTTAAAAAATTATCAGCTTAAAAACCTTACACACACACACACACACACACATATATATATATATATATATATATATATATATATATATATATATTATATATATGATTTTTTAATATTAAATTCATATCCTCCACTTAGAAACAAACAACCTACTCTCTAATAAACAATTTGGTTTTAGGAAAAAACTATCATGTAATCTGCAACTCTTACATTACAAAAACATATGTACTACACAATCGATCAGGGCAAAGCAATAGACGCAATCTACATAGACTTCGGTAAAGCCTCTGATTCAGTGGTACACGACAAACTACTCCTAAAACTAAAATCTTATGGTATCTCTGGACACCTGCATAACTGGATAGAAGCATTCCTGTCAAACAGACAACAAATGGTCAAAATTGGGAGTGTCCTATCAAATTCTGTACCTGTCAACAGTGGATCCCCCAAGGCAGTGTTCTAGGACCAACTCTTTTCATACTCTACATAAATGACCTCTGTGATCATATCAAGAACAATTGCGTTCTCTTCGCTGATGATGTAAAGCTATTCAACACCACAGACAAAACTTTATCCTTCAAAAAGACCTTGACTATGTATCAGAATGGTCAAACAAATGGCAACTTCAAATCTCAACAAATAAATGTTCTGTCCTACATATCGGCAAAAAAAATCAGAAAATAAAATACAAGCTGAATAATCAAGACTTCGTTGATGATCCCAACTATGTCAAGGACCTTGGAGCACTCATCTCCAGAGGAGGTATATAACCGGTTCTCGCCTATTCGGGAGAACCGGTAGCGGTGATCTGCCATGGGTTGCAGAACTGGTAACTGACTGCCATGCCCCCGAACCGGGTTGCCCGGTCGCCCACTTGTCCTGTTTACTCTCCTGGCTTTCCCAACCATATGGTGCCATGGCACAACTCAGGCAGATGTCCCAGGGCTGCTGCACATGTGCACTTTGTGTGCAGCTGCTACACATGCAGTACGCATGTGCAACAGCCCCGGGCCATCCGCCTGCCTGCCTGCCCTCCCGGAGCACATTTTCTGCCTTCTACTGGCTGACACGCCTCTTCCAGTCCAGCCTGGCTCAGCCAGCCAGCAGGAGGGTGGGTGGATGTCCTGGGGCTTCTCCTTTGTCCCAATATGCCTGCAGTGGCTGGTCCTCCTGCCCCTCACCCTCCCCTACCTCGCCTGGCCTGAGAAGGTAAGGGTGACAGCAGGGGATAGTGAAGCGGCCGGGTCCCTATCTGTCTGTCTGTCTGTCTGTCTGTCTCCCTCAAAGCCGCTGCTGGGCTTTCCTTGGTGCTCCTTGCTATTTTCATTTCTTCTTTTTGGAATCCAGACTGGCTGAACAAGGATCGCCAGCTGTGCTGGAAGCTCTTCAGTTGACCCATCTCCCCCTCCCCCTCCTCTCGCAACTGGCAGCTGTGGCAGGGCCGGAGGATGGCATGCACACCCGAGGAGGAAAAGGAGGATGAGATGGGTCAGTCTAAGGGATGCTTCCAGTGCGGCTGGAGATCCTTGTTCAGCCAGTCTTGATTCCCAAAAGAAAAAAGCAAAAGGAAAGCCCAGCCACGGCTTTGAGGGAGAGAGAGAGAGAGAATGAGGGAGAGAAGGGGAAGATAGGGAAGAGCGCTTGCCCAGCCGTGGCTTTGAGAGAGAGAGGGAAAAAGAGCAAATGAGAGAGGAAGGAAGGACAAGAAAGAAAGAGAAAAGAGAAAGAAAGAAAAAAGAGGTCCGGGGGCGTTTGTGCAAAGTGCTGCGGCTGGCGATCCTTGTTCAGCCAGTCTTGATTCCAAAAAGAAAAAAGGAAAAAGAAAGCCCAGCCGCGGCTTTGAGGGACACACACACACACACATACACACACACAGAGTGGGGGAGAGAAGGGGAAGATAGGGAAGAGCACTTGGCCAGCCGTGGCTTTGAGAGAGAGAGAGAAAAAGAAGGAATGAGAGAGAAAGGTCTTCTAGTCCAAACCTTCTGCTCAGGCAGGAAAACCGAGGATGCCAAGTCTGAGTGGAGAGCCAGGCAAAGGTGTTAGAATAATCTTTGGAAAGACCCTATACCAACCTTAGCATCTTTAAGACTTCTGAACTTCAACTCCCAGAATTCCTCCCAGAATTTTGGGAGTTGAAGTCTACAAGTCTTAAAGTTGCCAAGGTTGCCTGCCCTATACCATTTCAGAGAAATGGTTGTCCTGTCACTTCTTGAAAACCTCTCATTTTGGAGCGTCCACAACTTCTGGAGACAAGCAGTTCCACTGGTTAATTGTTCCCACTGTCAGGAAATTTCTCCTTAGTTTTAGGTTGCTTCTTCTTTTTTCAGTTTCAATCCATTGCTTCTTGTTTTGCCTTCTGCTGCTTTGGAAAATACATTGCCCCCCTTTCTTTGTGGCAACCCCTCAAAACCCTGTTTTGTGACCTGCCTATCACACTCTTGGACAAAGCATGTGAGCCATTTCCTCCTTTCAGTGGTCCATAAAAGTACATCTATAGTATATGGATGCAGATAATAAAGTCGAAAAAAGGTGAATTTTTTTTTTACAGAACAATAAATACATTGGGGCTGAGGGTAACAAGGAGTGGCTGGGAAGGAACTGGCAAAAAGCCCCTTGACATGAGTGCCCACCAAGCCACATGACCACCAAGCCACGCCCACCCAGTCACATGTCCACCAAGCCACGCCCACCAAATAAGCCACGCACACAGAACTGGTAGTAAAAAAATTTGAATTCCACACTGCTCATCTCTAATGATCTAAGTGCTAGAGCCCACTGTAGCTAAATAGCCACAAAGGCATTAAGAGTTGTTAACCTAATCTTGCATAGTTTTTTCTCCAATAATATCACACTACTAACTAGAGCATACAAAACATTTGCTAGACCTGAATACAGCTCATCAGTCTGGAATCCACATTATATAATGGATATTAATATAGTTGAGAAAGTCCAGAAATATTTCACCAGAAGAGTCCTCCACCCCTCTACTTGTTGCAGAATACCTTATGCCCCCAGACTTGAAATTTTAGACCTAGACAATCTAGAATTATGCCGCCTTCAGTTCGATTTAAGTATATTACATAAAATTATCTACTGCAATGTTCTACCTGTCAGTGAACACTTCAGCTTCAACCAGAACAATACAAGAGCACACAATAGATACAAACTCAAGGTAAATCGCACCAAACTTGATTGCAGGAAATACGACTTTAGCAACAGAGTGGTCAATGTCTGGAATACTCTATTTGACTCTGTGGTTTCTTCCCCAAACCCCAAGAACTTTAACCTTAGACTGTCTACTATTGACCTCACCCCTTTCCTAAGAGGTCTGTAGGGGGCTTGCATAAGTGCACCAACATGCCTACCATCCCTGTCCTGTTTCTTTTTTATTCATATCCATTTCATGCATTCATAACCATGCTTATACCTGTTATCTAATACTTGCTTGACAGATAAAATAAATAAATAAAATATAAGAATAGTTTTGAACATTTTAAAATATTATGAAGCACACCCTGAGAAACAGGTAGCACTAATCTTTCTGGACGCACAAATGGCATTTGAAAACCTTCATTGGCAGTTCTTGATCCAACAAATTAAAAACATGAGATTTGGAACTAAATTTGAAAATATGATTAGGACAATATATGCCAGGCAAAAAGCTATAGTGATGGTAAACAGAGATTGTACCGAAACATTTGAAATCCAAAAATGAGTACGACAAGGATGTTCTATGTCGCCTCTATTTTTTATATTAACAATAGAAGTGCTTCTAACCAAAATAAGGCAAAACGAGGAAATAACAGGATTAAATATTAAAAATAAAGAATACAAAACTCAAGCATTCGCGGATGATTTAGTGTTTTTTTATTGAAGACCCGATGGAAACAGGGACAAATTTGTTAAGGGAAATTGAACAATATGGATTGTGGCAGGACTAAATATTAATAAAGAAAAAACAAAAATGTTAGTAAAAAATTTAACAGAAAAACAAAAAAGGGGATTAGAAAGAGAATAGGGACTGCAAGTGGAGAAAAAGATTAAATATTTAGGGATATGGCTTACAGGTCAATGTTTGCTTTTAAAGGAAGATAATAACAGAAAATTGATGTCACAATGCAAGAAAGATTTAGAGAGGTGGAAAAAGTTGCAAATATCATTGATGGGCAGAATTGCCACAATGAAAATGAACATACGAACAAAAGACTTTTTTCAAAACATTCCCATAAAACTGGACTGAAAATTCTTCGAAAACTTGAATAAAATGGTGCTTAAATTTATTTGATTAGCAAAGGAAGCACATATTAATATTTAAATGTTACAAGACAATAGAAATAGAGGTGGCCTAGGACTCTCAAAATGGGAACTATACCATCAGGCGACGGCACTACTCTTGATTAAAGATTGGATAAATTTAAATAATAAGAGGACATTAGTATTAGAGTAGCATGATCACCATAGATTTTTGTGGGGCAAATGGGAAAGGACCATTCTTATTTTTTTCATCATCAAATTAGAGATTCATTAACAACAATATGGGAAAAATTAAGGAAGAAGCATTACATTAAATTACCGGATTGGGTGTCACCAATGGAAGCAATAATTTACCCCAATATAACAGAGAACAAAAAGAAGATTAGATGTAAAGAATTATTGGATAATCAGGGGAATTTATAAAAAACAGAAAAATGAAAAGAACAAGGTATAATTGTGGATTGGTGGCTATATGCAGATAAAAACTAGACATAACAAAGATATGGATGAATTTGGAATAGAAAGGGTACCCCAAAAATTAGACCAAATCTTAATTGGTAAAGAAGAAAAATTTATCACTAGAACTTATAATTATTTACTCCAAATAGAAATGGAGGAAGAAGTAGTTAAGGGCCCAATGATTGCCTGGGCACAAAATGTAGGTCATAGCATACAGCTAGAAGATTGAGAGAGAATTTGTACCAAGAACTGAAAATTAACATTATCAACACCATATAAAGAAAATTTAATCAAGATGTTTTATAGATGGCATTTGACACTAGCGAGATTGGCCAAAATATATCCAACTTATGGGACCGCCTGCTGCCATCAACAGCCTCCCGCCAACCAGTGCGCTCCCACAGGGTTGGCCTCTTCGGGGTTCCGCCGCCTGGTCGTTGCCGGTTGGCGACCCCGAGGGTGCGGGCCTTCTCTGTGGGGGCTCCCTCCCTGTGGAACGATTTGCCCCCAGAGATACGGGCCATTACCGACATTCAGACCTTCCGGCGCGTAGTAAAGACCCTGTTTTTTCAACAGGCTGGCCTGGCCCAGTAACGATTTTTGGGGTTTTTAAATTTTTTAAATTTGTATTAGTTTTATATTTTAAATTGTATTTCGGCCTCTGATGAAATTGTTTTACTTTGTTTTTAATTGTATATATTATTTGTTTTTAGTTGGCTGTGCACCGCCCCGAGTCCCTTTTTTAGGAGAGGGGGCGGTATAGAAATTTAATAAATAAATAAACTATGAAACTGCAATGCTGGAAATATAAGCTCATAAATGGAATATATTATCATATGTGATGGCAATGCCCCAAAAAATACTGGGGAAAAAATGAAAAATGCATAAGAGAAATTACAGGGTATGATATTGAATTTAAGCCAGAAGCTTTTTTGCTGGGAATGATTAAAGGAAACCTAAAGAAACATATCCAATACATCATACAGCATATATTGACAGTGGCAAGAATTGCTTATGCCCAAAGCTGGAAAATAGATGATGTACCTTCAGAAAATATGATAAAAAATAAAATACTTGATTGTGCCGAGATGGACAGAATGATGAAAAAACTAAAAGGTAAAGAGAAGTCTGAGTTCTGTGAGGTTTGGGAAATGTTATATATATGGTTACATAAAAGAAATAAGATATGATATGGAAAATAATTGTAAATATTGTATTTCAGTATATAAGTAACACTTGACACAGAACTGTTAAAATGTAAAATTTGTATGTAATCTGAAAATAAATAAAATAAAAAAATAAGAGCTATTCTGGATCATGAATGTCTGGGATATCGAGAAAAAGGAGAACTGAAAGTGGCAGATGAAAAGAGAGTTGGCAAAGTGTTGGCATGCACCTATAAGTGGGTGTTGATTGACAGTCAGTATGTGGAGACAAGGAGGTACATCCAGTAAGGTTATACATACTACTGGATGGGCTTCAGAAAAAGGGTATAAAAGAAGGGGGTAAATCACATATCAGGGCCACCAATGGTAGCTATTCCTCGCTGGACTTAACTATTATTCCTGGACCTCATTGCAATGGGTCGTTGTTAGTAAGTACTATCTTACTAAAATGTTGTTATATTATGATGGCTTTTCATGTTCCAAATTGCTCATAAAATAAACCTCTGATTTCAAAGTAAAAGCCTGTGGTTTTATCTGTGTATTTCTGTTACTGAAATATTTTTATAACAGATGGTGTGTTTGGCCAGGAATAAGACAGTTGCTGGAAGAGACCTGCCATCCTGCAAGGATCCCTCACAACCTGCTCTTATTCAGAAGCCTGCGGTCTACTTTGAATCAGAGATAAGTCACATGGTCCTATTGGGACCATGCGTAGTTAGACAGGATGTATGAGTTAGATGGAGAAGGTATTGCCTGTCCCAAAATTCAGCTGCAAGGGAAGGGTCACAACTGGACTCTTGCACAAGGGACAGGCCTGTTTCTTTCCCAGTGTATTTCATTGGCAAAACAGTCCAGGATGGTAACCCTGTGGCTGGGACCCAGTGGAATATCATCTCCCCTGAGAGCTGATCAGTCTCTTGTATTGTATTGAGGGAGGGTTGCGCACTAGTCTGGGTCATGTCCATAGAAGTGTGATTCTTAAAGTAAGATTTATTTTGCTGTATTATTATGTGGTCTCATTTTGGCAGTAGTACTTGCTTCCGCCATTAACGACTCCCTAAAGGAAAAGAAGTTTTGTAAAAGAAAATAGGAAAAAAAAGAATTTTCAACCAACTTGTTAGGCTGGTGTTTCATAACGATATTGTTTTTATGCTATTATTTTTTTGATTACAGTTGTATTACAATTTGCAATCCCATTGTTCTAATTGTCATCCTGTGATGAGATTTCTGAACATATGCCTCTTAGAATAGAATAGAATAGAATAGAATACTTTATTGGCGAAGTGTAATTGGACACACAAGGAATTTGTCTTGGTGTAAATACTCTCAGTATACATAAAAGAAAAGATACATTTGTCAAGAGTTGAGAATCATAAGGTATGACACTTAATGATAGTCATAGGGTACAATCAGCAATCAAATCATACTAGGAAATAGTCAATATAAATCGTAAGGATACAAGTAGCAAAGTTACAGTGCTACAATCACAAGTGGGAGGGGATGGTGATAAGAAGTGATGAGAAGATTAAAAGTAATAGTAGTGTACACTTTGTAAATAGTTGAATATCGTTGAGGGAATTATTTGTTTAGCAGAGTGATGGCATTCAGGAAAAAACTGTTCTTGTGTCTAGTTGTTCTGGTGTGCAGTGCTCTATAACGTCGTCTTGAGGGAAGGAGTTGAATCAGTTCATGTCCAGGATGTGAGGGGTCTGTAAATATTTTCACAGCCTCTTTTTGACTCGTGCAGTATACAGGTCCTCAATTGAAGGCAGGTGGGTAGTAATTGTTTATTTTTTTTATTATTTTGCTCCTGTTTCAACTTTTCTAAATATAAAGGTAATGTCTCAATGTAACTGGAGCATGCCTCTGTCAAAGGTCTTTTTTGCCTTCTTCTCATTATCTATCGTCTCTCTATTGACTCCTTTATTTCAAATTGTTTATGCCCAATTTATTTTTCTCTTCTTTATTGTCATTTCATATTCTTTATGATACTGCCTAAGTTAATTGTAGGAAGCTTAACCTTGCTGCTAGGATTGAGTTTTCCATTCCTTTTTTTGTCTGAATTGCTAATTTTCATCCTGGGCGCTTTTTCCTTCAGCACTATGATTTTTTTCTTTACCTGATCCTGTTTTTTCCTTTCTGTCCTTACTTGCTCTCAACTCATTATTAGTGTCTTAGATTGCTTTTCTAAGCGTCCATGTCCCAATTTAATTACTTCCTGCTATGTCTCTCCTTTTTCCTGCAGATAAGGGTCAGCTTGTTTGCTGGAAGGATGTGTTATTTTACTTCCTGTGCCAGCTACCTTTCCCATAGATAAGGGTTGGCTCTATAAGAACTGCCTATGTTGGCAGGGTTCAATTCCCTTCCATTTCCTAGCCAGCTATGTCTCTGGACTGGCTCAGTGAATAAAACAAACAGATGGAGAGGGAGAGGGAGAGGGAGAGGGAAAGGGAAAGGGAAAGGGAAAGGGAAAGGGAGGGAGGGAGGGAGAAAGAGAGAGAGAGAGAGAGAAATGGAGACCTAAGCACTTACCTGGGAAAAAAAGTGAAAAATACCTAACCAAAATTAAGGGCAGAACAAAAAGTAAGGGGTGGAAACTTGGTAAAGAGAGATGCAACCTAGAAGATAGGACACATTTCCTGACAGTGAGAACCATTACTCAATGGAATAGCTTGCCTCCTGGGGTTGTGGGATTTTTGAAGATTTCAGTATTATGTAACATATGCCAGGAAAAGTTGAACAGTGTTGAGGGAATTATTTGTTTAGCAGAGTGATGGCTTTCGGGAAAAAACTATTCTTGTGTCTAGTTGTCCTGGTGTGCAATGCTCTATAGCATCATTTTGAGGGAAGGAGTTGAAACAGTTGATGTCCAGGATATGAGGGGTCTGTAAATATTTTCACAGCCCTCTTTTTGACTCGTGCAGTATACAGGTCCCCAATTGAAGGCAGGTTGGTAGTAATTGTTTATTTTTTTGATTATTTTGCTACTGTTTCAACTTTTTTGAATATGAAAGTAATGCCCAATGTAACTGGAGCATGCCTCTGTCAAGGTCTTTTTTGCCTTCTTCCCATTATCTATCGTCTCTCTATTGACTCCTTTATTTCAAATGTTTATGCTCAATTTATTTTTCTCTTCTTTATTGTCATTTCATATTCTTTATGATACTGCCTAAGTTAATTGGAGGAAGCTTAACCTTGCTGCTAGGATTGAGTTTTTCATTCTTTCTTTTGTCTGAATTGCTATTTTTCATCCTGGGCGCTTTTTCCTTCAGCACTATGATTTTTTTTCTTTACCTGATCCTGTTTTTTCCTTTCTGTCCTTACTTGGTCTCAACTCATTATCAATGTCTTAGATTGCTTTTCTAAGAGTCCATGTCCCAATTTAATTACTTCCTGCTATGTCGCTCCTTTTTCCTGTAGATAAGGGTCAGCTTGTTTGCTGGAAGGATGTGTTATTTTACTTCCTGTGCCTGCTACCTTTTCCATAGATAAGGGTCGGCTCTCTTGCCGAAGTTGCATGTTTTTCTTCTTAATTTTCTTTGGGGAGGAATTGACCTTATCCATATATAAGGACTGCCTGTGTTGGCAGGGTTCAATTCCCTTCCATTTGCCTAGCCAGCTGTGTCTCTGGACTTGCTCAGTGGATAAAACAAACAGATGGAGTGGGAGAGGGAGGGGGAGGGGGAGGGAGGGAGAGAGAGAGAGAGAGAGAGAGGAAGAGAAATTGAGACCTAAGCACTTACCTGGGGAAAAAAGGGAAAAATACCTAACCAAAATTAAGGGCAGAACAAAAATTAAGGGGTGGAAACTTGGTAAAGAGAGATGCAACCTAGAAGTTAGGACACATTTCCTGACAGTGAGAGCAATTATTCAATGGAATAACTTGCCTCTAGCGGTTGTAGGATTTTTGAAGATTTCAGTATTATGAAACACATGCCAGGAAAAGATCAAATTCCTGTTGAGAAAAAAACAAGAGCAAAGTTTAGAAGTCTTTTATTGAACAGAACAGTCTGAGGATTCAGTGGAGTAGCTGGGCTCTGCCTAACACATTGCTCTCAAATACATGCTGGAATCCTTTCAGTTTTCAAAGTTCCTTATAATTTTTACTGAAAACTGCTTACTAAAAGGAAATGGATTGGACTGGGGTAATTTTAATCTTATTACTATTTTTTCCTGCAATTATGTTCCTTTTGAAAAGGAGCAGATCTTGGAATAACAGCTCCCTCAATCTCCCTCCGGGGCCCAGGACCATACCCCTTTTGGGAAATCTGCACAGGATGGATCTGAAGAGGCCTTACAAAACAATGATGGAGATAAAGCCTGATCATTAATAAGTCACTTTACCATTCTTTGCCAAAACTTGTTGGGATGGGACAAAATCCTGGTAACTTGGTCGGGTAAGTCTGATGTGCTCCCTGATTGTGTTTACTGTATATGAAATGTTCAAAAAGTGGAGATTCAGTTGGTATCTGAATACATTTAAATATTCTGGAAGGATTATTTCAAGAAAATATTTTTCTTAATCAGTGTAAAATGTTCTAATTGAATAAACAATTTTCGGATTCTTTAGATTTGCAGAAATGTTCAAACCCCAAGGAGCTTTTGGGGCAATATAAATGCTCTTAAGCTGAATGACTGGATATGTATGCAAAGATGAGAGATACTCCCATCTTTGCACATTTTAAGCAGAATTATAAGTCATTAAATCAATTTATGCAGTGACCAATACACAACCAAAATTAAGGGCAGAACAAAAAGTAATGGATGGAAATTTGTTAAAGAGAGTGCAACCTAGAATTTAGGATACATTTCCTGACAGTGAGAGCAATTAATCAATGGAAGAGCTTGCCTCCTGGGGTTATGGGTACTCCATAACCAGAGGCTTTCAAAAATATACTGGACAACAGTTTGACTGGGACACTCCTACCTTGAGTAGGGGGTTGGAATAGAAGACCTCCAATGTCCCTTCCAGCCGTATGTTTCTACGATTCACAGTATATCCTGCACAGATGACCTTGTACCAAGATATTAGAAACCTTTTCTCGGCTTGACAAGCATTTCTATTGTGAGCATCTTTTATTATATAAGCATTTTTAAATTGATGTTAAATATGTTAAATGTAGATCATATGAAAATTAAAAATTGTAAAGAATAATATACCATCACAATTCTCAACAGAACGTAAAAAGGAAATAATGTTATATGTGCCACTGAATTTTGAAACACAATTTCTTAAAAACAATCTTCTATATACGTGAGCCTAATTATTGATCTATGGTCTCTTTGTTTTTCTTCTGCTGAATTCCAGTGGTCAAAAGAATACGGTCCCATTTTCCACATCAAACTGGGATTGCAGGAGATGGTGGTGCTAACTGGCTATGAGACAGTCAAAGAGGCTCTAGGCCCTTTGTTCCCATTTTTGAAGATGCAACAAAAGGGTTTGGTGAGTTATTTCACTCTGGATTGTAGTTGACAAACCTTTCAGATGGGTGATCAGTATAGAGGTTTACACCAGAAGAATCTCAGATGAGTGGAATAGCTTCTGCAAATCCAACCAGGATGAAAATCAAACTGAAACCTCTCTTGTGTCACTGTGACTTTGTCCCTCAGTGCCAATGGAGATAACTGGAGAATAAAAAGCTGTGTCAAAATTGTATCAAGCCCATGAACCTCACATGCTGCCCACCACCGTGTTTCATTTTGCATATTGGCAAATTTGGGGATGCAGGATGGGTGTTTGAGGAATTCCATAGAAAGGATTTCTGTATTTATCTCTCCTCACACACATGGTTATACAAATCTTTTCTTTGCGCAATGTTTTTGCCAGTGTCTTTCAGAGATTAAGACCTTTTCGACCAGCTAGTACTAACTGGTGAATTTCTGCATCTTTAAAAGATATTGTAGATTTGATGGTAAAAGTATATTTAAATCTATGATTTTTGGACTATGCAGCAAAAAAGTGTTTGGTGTATGAATTTTTTTAAAATAATGATGTATGGAGACACAATATGATTTGGAATTATAGTTTTGAATCATTTAGAAGATATTTGCAGATGGTAAAATGATGATTGCTTTCATTCTTGGTTTGTTTTGTTTGTTTTGTTTTGATAAGGAGATGCTGAAGGCTGGATATCAAAAGCAGAGGGTAAAGAAAATGGAGCAGAAATCTTTAACACAAACTTTGAAATGCTTTTCAGCCAAGTTCTTGGATAGATTGGATAAAACACTTGATCAAATTGATGGAGCATGTTTTAATGAAGTTGTAAAACAATAATGAGTGGCAAAGGATGGTAAAATTATATTTCACTATCTTACCTTTTTCTCTTCAGGGTTTGTTTTTGCTCGTGGGGAGCACTGGAAAGTGATGCGACGGTTTACATTATCCACATTACGGGATTATGGAATGGGCAAGAGGACCATTGAAGACAAAATCACAGAAGAGTGTAGTGTCTTAAGAAAGACCATGGAGACTTATGCAGGTGGGTCGGTATGCTGTAATGGAGCATCTTCTGGGATAAATGTAGAATGGGAAATATTTTCTGCACATTATATCAAATGACCAAGGAGTCCATTGGGAGGCACCTTCTCTCAAACAATTCTTAAACCCATTGTTTTTTTTCCTAGAAATATGCATCTTTGTCCAATTTACGCTAAGTATATTTACAGAAATATGACTTATGGATGGCAAAATGGTTCCAAAGGACTTGAATTGTTAATTCGGTGTAGTACGACAGTCTCTCATCAATCCCTTCTAGACTTATTCTTCTTGAGAGACTCCTCTAAATCCTCTATTTAGAGTCAGTTGCAAGTCCTCCATCTAAGCATGAAAATGTGTTGTAAACTGGAGTTCTTGTTCTTCCCTGCTTTCGGTCAAATTATTTGGTCTTTAAAAGTGCAATCATTTAATGAGGAGGCATTGCAATAACTTTGCCAAATATTTTATCCTCAAGGAGTTCCACAGTTCTAAATAAAATATCACTGATTTATGGTCAGATATTGCAATTCTGACTCTGGGAAAATAAATTACCATCAAAATACATGTTCATATTTTTAATATAAATATTTCAAATGTCATCAGCAGTACTTCTAGCTTTTTGTGAGAAATGCTCCCTTTATGTAAGCTGATTTGAGTATAAATGCAGTGGAAAACAGATTTAATCCTGGTTGCATTCACAATTCTTTTTCATGTATTGTTTTTGTCCAGGAAAACCCTTTGATGTCATAAGAATTCTCACTGCTGCTGTTTCCAACATAGTTTCTATTCTATTCTACTTGAGAAACGTTATGAATATGAAGATGCCACATTTCTACAACTACTGAAGACAATTCATGAAAATGCTCAGCTTGCAGGAAGCCCTGCTGTGTTGGTAATCTAATTTCCAATTTGGAAAAAAAATGCCATGAAAAAGAGGCAGCATAATGTCTTGAAAAGCAAAGCATGTTGCTTATCATGGGCATCTGAGGCAAGATTTCATTCAAAGACAACATGAAGATGATGACATCAGGATTCAAATCTTATTCTGGCAGCAGTCAATATATGAATAACTAAATATGCATTTTTCTTACTATGTTCTTCGGGTAGGATCCCCAATAGAAATATTCATATATTGACTACTGCCAGACAACTGTATTTGCACAAAATTGGAAGAGTGAAGAGATACCTACAGATGAGAATGTGATTAGGAAAATACTAGAACGTGCGGAAATGAATAGCTTAACATTGGCAATTAAGGAGAATATTACATGGCATGGAATTTATTCTATGAATGGTTAAATAATAAAAATGAAAGCTAGAAATAGGGAAACGAAATATAGATGATGCATTAAAAATGATAACTAAATATGATGACTGACATGTTGAATACTACTACATTAATATTGTATAGTCAATTAGTATAATTAATAGGTAGACATTACTATGTTAAATATTGCAGAATTAATATGTAATGAAGGATGTTGTAATTTTGAGTACTGTTTAACAAAGATGTTTGTACCCAGACAACACACTGTTCAACTGAAGATGGAATGATTGTATTAAAAATAAAAAAATAAAAAAAAGGATTCAAAACCTATGCTGACATAATTGTATCCAATCCTCTCAGACAAGTATGAACTGTTTGCATGCTTCAAACCTCCCTGTCCCTTGCCTGTAAAGAATTAGGGTTGTGAATGTACTTATACTGGAAAAATGGGGGCCTTCAGTGCCAATAATTTCCCTTTTTTTTTTTCCTTTTATAGTACTACACAACTTTCCATGTACTAAATAGTTATCTTGATTAGGACTTGCATTCAGTTTCTTATCTTGAATCAACACAATATCCAAAGCTCATTCCATTTATTTTGGTTTTATTATTTGTTTCATTATTTTGGTTTTATTTTTTAGACTTAGGGAACATTGTTTTGATAAAAATATTTGAGACTTCCACTTGAAAAATTCAATCCATTCAACTTCCATAAAATATGTTTTCCTTTAGCATTCTTTTAGTTATATAATTTATTTCCCAAGTTGGGGTTCCTTTTGGGTGCTTGTAAAAAAATAATGAAGAATCAAAAAGAGCTCCATGATTTCGTACAGACCACCTTCATAGAATATCTCCAAGATCTTGATGAAAATGACCAGAGAAGTTTTATTGAATCATTTCTTGTTCGGCAAAGACAGGTAATGGATTATTTTATTCATATCTGTTATTACCAATTAAAAAAAATATTTTAAAAATGAGCCTTTATATGTACTATCTGCAGGTTGGTTAAGATCTTTCTTTCTGAAATATACGATATAACAAATTTCCAAAGCAATGTTAATCCCACTTCAATGTTTTAATTCAGAATCTGCAGCTATTTAAAATTACATCTAGATTGATTTTTCTCCCCATTAAAAATGCTTTAAATATTGATCCCTTTCTGGAGGAGTGGGTTCAAGTGGAGATAGGAGTGGGCAATCCCTTTGGGCCAATATTTTCTCTTCCAATTTAACTGTTTGATTTTAGAGTTTTCCTTGTAGAAATCCAGTAGTGTTGGGACCCTCTTCACCCATCCTGCAGGCCTGGTTGTCCAGAGCCTCGGGCCCTGAGTACCCGGCTGATGCTGTGCAATGCCAGGTCCATTGTCAATAAAGCCCCCTTGATTTGTGATCTTACTCAGGAAGAGGGCGTGGACCTGGTAGGTATTATCGAAACCTGGTTGGGCCCAGAGGGTGGTGTTCCTCTGAAGGAGATGTGCCCACCAGGTTTCTTAGCATTTCATCAGCCTAGGTCTCAGGGAAGGGGTGGTGGGGTGGCGGTGCTTATTAGAGAGGTCTTTTGTCCTAGGGAGGTCACTGTTCCTCAGACGGCTGGTTGTGAGTCTCTCTTTGTGAAGTGGGGGCAGGGGGTTCAGATGGGCCTTTTGATGGCATACCTGGCTCCCTGCCACATGTCATTGGCCCTGCCTGGACTCCTCGAGTTGATAGCCGAGCTGGCGGTTGGGACCTCTAGGCTTTTAGTCATGGGGGATTTCAACCTGCCTACGCTCAGGGAAACCTCTGGGGTAGCTCAGGAGTTCATGGCTTCCATGACGGCCATGGACCTGACCAAATTAGTTTCTGGCCCCACTCATATAGGAGGACACACGCTGGACCTGATTTTTGTCTCTGGTCAGTGGTTGAATGACTGTACATTCGGGGACTTAGACATTAAACCCTTGTCATGGACAGATCATTCTCTTCTTAGACTTTACTTCTGTACCGCATCCCCCACCGCAGGGAGGCGGAGCCGTGTAGATGGTTCTGCCCAGGCACCTGATGGACCCTGAGCGGTTCCAGAGGGAGCTTGGGCCATTTCCCGAGACTCTGGCTCATAACTCACCTGGAGACTTGGTGGCCACCTGGGATAGGCTGGCTGCCGAGGCTCTGGACCGAGTTGTGCTTTTGTGACCTCTGACCCGGCACAGATCCCATCCAGCTCCGTGGTTTACGGAGGAGCTGCGGGAGATGAAGTGCTGGAAAAGACGTCTGGAGAGTGTTTGGAGGGCTAGCCGCGCCGAGTCCGACCGAACACAGGTGAGGTCCTATATTAGGACCTACCTTGTGGTGATAGAGGCGGCGAAACATTCGCATTTCTCCATCCTTATTGCATCGGCAGAAAATCGGCCTGCCGCTCTGTTTAGAGTGACCCGCTCCCGGCTTGAGCCGAGAGTGCGGGAGGACCTCTTGCAGGGCAGGGCAGAGGAGTTTTCCTGATTTCTGCATGACAAAATCGCTCAGATTCGGGGCGGGCTGGACTCCAATTGGGTGGTCCCGGGGGAGGTGTCTGGGGCAGGTCTTGAGACTAGTATCTGGGAAGGATTTGACCCTGTGACCGCTGAGGGTGTGGACAGGTTGCTGGGGGGGCTGAATACCACCACATGTTTGTTGGACCCGTGTCCCTCCTGGTTGGTTTCCACCGCCAGGGAGGTGACATGAGGCTGGCTCCAGGGGATTATCAACGCTTCGTTGAGAGAGGGGTAGCTCCCTACTGCTCTGAAAATGGCGGTGGTGTGGCCCCTCCTCAAGAAGCCTGCCCTGGACCCGGCTATTTTAAATAACTATCGTCCAGTTTCCAACCTTCCTTTTTTAGTGAAGGTTGTTGAGAGTGTGGTGGCACGTCAGCTCCCTCAGTACCTGGAGGAAGCGACTTACCTCGATCCGTTCCAATCGGGCTTCAGGCCCGGACATAGTACCGAAACAGCATTGGTCGCCTTGGTTGATGATCTCTGGAGGGCCTGTGACAGGGGGTATTCCTCTGTCCTGGTCCTGTTAGATCTCTCAGCGGCTTTTGATACTATCGACCATAGTATCTTATTGCGACGGTTGGAGAGGTTGGGGATTGGGGGAACTATCCTGCGATGGTTCTCCTCCTTCCTCTCCAACCTCTCGCAATTTGTGTTGATGGGGGGGGGAGAGGTCTACCTCTAGGCCCCTCATTTGTGGGGTGCCTCAGGGGTCGGTCCTCTCCCCTCTTTTGTTCAACATTTATGTGAAGCCACTGGGGGAGATCATCCGTGGTTTTGGGGTGCGGTGTCATCTGTATGCGGATGATACCCAGCTTTACATCTCCACCCCAAACCACCCCAACGATGCTGTGGAGGCTATGTCCCATAGCCTGGAGGCCATGCGGATTTGGATGGGCGGGAACAGGCTCCAGCTCAACCCTTCCAAGACTGAGTGGCTGTGGTTTCCGGCGCCCCGATATAGTCAGCTGACTCCATCGCTGGCTATTGGGGGAGAGATCTTACCCCCCACAGAGAGGGCTCGCAATTTGGGTGTCCTCCTGGATGCACGGCTGTCTTTAGAAGACCATATTATGGCCGTCTCCAGGGGGGCTTTTTATCAGGTTCACCTGATTCACCAGTTGCGGGCCTTTCTGGATCGGGACGCCTTACGTATGGTCACTCACACCCTTGTCACCTGTCGCCTGGATTACTGTAATGCTCTCTACATGGGGCTCCCTGCGGGGAGCACCCGGAGACTCCAACTGGTACAAAATGCGGCCGCGCGGGTGGTTGTGGGGGTGTCACGAAGCTCCCATGTGATGCCTCTCCTGCGCGAGCTGCATTGGTTGACGGTGGTTTTCTGGGTTCGCTTTAAGGTTCTGTTTTTGACCTTTAAAGCGATCCATGGCATTGGACCAGGTTATTTGCAGGACCGCGTTCTGCCAGTAATCTCCCACCGACCTGTGCGTTCCCACAGGGAGGACCTTCTCTGGGTGCCATCAGCTTCTATATGTCGTCTGGCAGCCCCTAGGAGTAGGGCCTTCTCTGTGGGGGCCCCCGCCCTCTGGAATGGTCTGCCTCCAGAAATATGCACTAATATGGATCTGAGAGCTTTCAGACATGCATTAAAAACCTGGCTCTTTGAGCAGGCCGGCCTAGGCTGACATGGGATTTTTTAATTTTAGTATTTGCATTTTAATCGAGTTTTAAAAATCTGGGTCTTAATTAACTTATTGGGGTAGGGTATAATTTTAGACAGCCTAAATTATTTAATCTATTTTTAACTTTTGTATATTGTAGTGGGGTTTGTGGTTGACTGTGCACCGCCCTGAGTCCTTCGGGAGAAGGGCGGTATATAAATAACAAAATAAAAAAATAATAAAAAAACTAAAACCTCTCAGAGAGGCTATTGCCCACGTATGAAGTGCCCTCTTAGATTTCAGGAATATTTGTTATGTGGGTAGGTTGAGTTTCCTTACTAGTATTTTCTTTTTATACTTCAGGAAAATATGAAGATGGGACATGGTGGATATTTCCATAACGAAAATCTTATAGGTGTTGTAGATGATTTATTTGGTGCTGGTACAGACACAACTGGAAGCACTCTGCGCTGGGCCATACTTCTAATGATGAAGTACCAAGAAATCCAGAGTAAGTATTTTCATTTCATTGGCTTGCAATAAAAATATAAAAATTACTGAAAAATAATTGTTGGCATCTGGCATGCTACTTGAATGAAGAAAATGATGAGCCAAGAATTAAGTTGCATTTCAAATAAGAATAGAATAGAATAGAATAGTTTATTGGCCAAGTATGATTGGACACATAATGATTTTGTCTCCAGTACATAAGGTCTCAGTATACATACGAACAATAAGTGTACATGCAAACTACAAGGTAATAATAACTGGAAGATACCAATGGACTATATAGTAGAAAAGGTGGGAAGGATAATAACAATACAGCCAGAGTACATAGATAAATGACATAAGACAGTACTCTGGTAATTATGTATTTAGAAGAGTGTTGGCCATGAGGGAAAAAAACTGTCACTATGTCTACAGGTGAAACTCGAAAAATTAGAATATATGCAAAAATTCATTTATTTCAGTAATGCAGCTTAAAAGGTGAAACTAATATATGAGATAAACTCATTACATACAAAGCAAGATAGTTCAAGCCGTGATTTGTCATAATTGTGATGATGATGGCTTACAGCTCATGAAAACCCCAATCTCAGAAAATTAGAATATTACATGCAATCAATAAAACAAGGATTGTACATAGAACAATATCGGACCTCTGAAAAGTATAAGTATGCATATGTACTCAGTACTTGGTTTGGACCCCTTTTGCAGCAATTAGTGCATGGCATGGGAGCAATCAAGTTATAAAGATCTCAAGTGCCCATACACAGCTATAAAGATCTCAAATGCCTATATACAAATACACAAAGTCTGGGGAACAAACAGGGTGAACTCGAACTACGAATACATGAAGGTAAATATGATATAGTTGGAATAACAGAAACTTGGTGGGATGAAACCCATGACTGGAACATACTGGTAGTAAGATACAAACTATTCAAAAAAAAACCAGACCCCATAAAAGAGGAGGTGGAGTTGCACTGTATGTAAAGGACCACCATAGTGCTACATAAATGCATGAAACCAAAGATAAAAACCTCCTAGAATGCATATTGGTCAATATAAAAGAAAAAAAGAATGACATGGCCATAGGTGTATATTATAGGCCACCCAATCAAGCAGAAAAAATAGATGTCCTTTTTACCAGCCAACTAACAAACATATGCAGGAAACACACAACAATAGTAATGGGAGACTTCAATTAGCCTGATATCAATTGGAAAACTAATTCTGCACCAAGTGAGAAATCAAATAAGTTCCTAATCAACCTAGCTGACAACTTTGTTGTCCAAAAGGTAGAGGGTGAAACTAGAGGGACAGCCATACTGGTCTTAATTCTTACAAACAGGGAAGAAGTGATAGAGGGAGTTGAAACTGCAGGAACCTTGGGTGAGAGTGACCATGTCATACTAGAATTCAACATAACACAGACACAAGCAACAGAACATAATGACACCAGAGTCTTGGATTTTAAAATAGCTGATTTCAATAAACTCAGAGAGAACTTGGGAAAGATTCCATGGATGAAAATCCTAAAGGGGAAAACAACTCAAGAATCTTGGGAAACTCTAAAAAGTATGATCATAGAAGCCCAGCCCAGCACAATACCACTGAGAAAGAAAAACAAGAAATCCAAGAAGAAACCAGCATGGCTGCACAAAGATCTCTCTGGCAAATTGAAAGAAAAAAAGAACAAATACAAAAAATGGAAAGAAGGACATACAGCTAAAACAGAATATCAGCAGATAGCCAGAATCTGCAAAGACGAAGTCAGGATAGCAAAGGCTCAGAACAAACAAAGACTTGCAACAAAAGTCAAAGACAATAAAAAAAGTTTCTTCCAACATATAAATAACAAGAAAAAAATCAAGGAAACAGTCAGTCCACTAAAGAGAGAAGATGGCAAGGAAGTAACAGGCAACAAGAGAGAAAACAGAACTGCTTAACTCATTCTTTGCATCTGTCTTCACGCAAAAAGAAACTATAGCTCAACCCACCAAAAATGTAACTGTAAAAGACAGACCAGAAATAAAAGTTAAAATAAGCAAAAAAAATAGTAAGAGAACATCTGTCTGATCTTGATGAAAACCAATCACTGAGGCCTGATGGATTACATCCCAGAGTTTTAAAGGAGCTGGCAGAGGTCATCTCAGAACCACTGCACCATATCTTTCAAAAAACTAACAAAAGACTGGAAAAGAGCTGATGTGGTTCCCATCTTCAAAAAAGGAAACAAACAGACCCAGGAAACTATAGACCAATCAGCCTAACATCAACACCTGGGAAGATACTGGAAAAGATAATAGATCTGCCAACATCTAGAAACAAGTAAAGTAATAACTAGCAGTCAGCATGGGTTTGTTAAAAACAGATCATGCCAAACCAATCTCATTTCATTCTTCAAAACAGTGACTAAATTAGTAGACCAGCAAAATACTGTGGACATAATATATTTAGATTTCAGCAAGGCATTCGACAAAGTAGACCACAACCTACTTCTTAGTAAGCTAGAAAAAGTGGAATAGATAGCACCACCACTAGATGGACTCACAACTGGCTGGCAAACTGTACTCAACGAGTAGTCCTTAATGGGTCTAAGTCTACATGGAGTGAAGTAAGCAGTGGGGTGCCACAAGGTTCCGTCTTAGGCCCAGTACTCTCTTCAATATCTTTATTAACGACTTAGATGAGGGAATAGAAGGGGAACTTACCAAATTTGCAGATGATACTAAGCTGGCAGGAATAGCTAACACCCAAGCAGATAGGCTCAAGATCCAGATGGATCTTGACAGACTAGAACACTGGGCCATATCTAACAAAATGAAATTCAATGTAGAGAAAAGTAAAGTTTTCATTTCTTTCATGTTTTCATGTTTTTTCATATTATGGATATTTGACCAATGTTGGGAGTTTGAAAATCCAATAGAAGAGAATATCGGATAATATCAGAAAAGCTGACAGAGTTGAAAAACTGACAGCAAGAGATTATGTTTATTTCTGCAAGGTACCAAGTGTACTCAAGGTTTCATATGTGCTAGATATCTAAGGTTTTCACTATTAAAGAAATGTAAATTTCCTCTGTGATTTGGGCACATGATTCCAAAAAGAAGATTAAAATATGTCAAACAAAATCATTTTGGAAATGCAAACAAAACAGGGAACCTTATAGCATCACATCCGAAAATAGAATGAAAGAAGAATGGTGACAGCAAAAGAGTAAAAGAACAAACAGTTACATTCATGATTAACAGAATGTAATCAGTGAAGAATGTGCACAATTTTGAAGGAATTAAATACTAAGGACAAAATAAATGGAGAAAATAAATGGAAGAAAATCTCTTCTCTAAACAGAAATATTTTTACAAGCAGAAAGAAAAAGAAAAGTGCAAACACAGGAGATCACAAATTAATGTCATGAAATATCAAGCACAAACATACTTGGCTTCATGCAGTAATAGGATTCAATTTTTTTACTACTACCGGTTCTGTGGGCGTGGCTTGGTGGGTGTGGCAGGGGAAGGATACTGTAAAATCTCCAGCCAGTGGTGGTATTTGCCGGTTCTCTGAACTACTCAAAATTTCCACTACTGGTTCTCCAGAACTGGTCAGAACCTGCTGAATACCACCTCTGGCTTCATGATCTTATTTTCTAATAGTGCAGGTGAAATATTTTTGGATGTACCTATGCAAATTTTGAACTCCATAGAAGATAGGACTTTTATAACTATCACTAATAATATTTTCTTTATCATTGTAATATTTCCCTCATATATGAATTTGTTCTCTATATCCTTCTGATATTTCCTCCTATAGGAATTTGCTTTTTTCCTCTAATATCTGTCAAAGTTCTTTCATGGTTTAGCATCAGTTCTTCAAATATGGTTTTATTTATTTTGTTTTTATTCAGCAATTTGGAGACTACATGACTTCTGGTGGTTCTGAGTTGCTTACAGTATAAAAAGATCAGTACAAAATGAAAAAAAAAAAAACCTATAAAGGACCGAAAGATCTAGAAAAACCAAAAGCCAACTAATCAGGGCTCTAACCTCAACCTATCACAAAGTCCAGGGGAAAGCCAGGTCTTCAATAGTTATCTGAATGACATCAGAGTATCAGCAATTTGAATCTCCGGGTGGTATCTTTCCAGAGGTATCTTCTCATCAGTTCTGAGAAGGCATGCTTCCTGGAGTCCCAACTGGTTCTTTAGGAGTCCTTTAATTTATGGAGCCAAAGTGTATCCACTTGCCCAATCTGATCAGCACTCAAATTGCACTCAGAAGCCTATTACAAGTAGGCATGGGCATAATGAGGCATGCAAATCGCTATCTATCCTGCCACTTGCTGGGCTGGGTATAATCTCTGAATGGTCTACAAGACTTCCAGATGTACAATAGATTAGAATAGTTCATTTGTAAAATGAATAATATATGAGTGGCCGTCTGAGGGGCCTTCATTCAAGGATCACAATTAGTGACAATTGTATCATTCAGAATTCAGAATTTATGCATTAACTTCCATTTAAAACAAGATTCAAAAAATGAATCATCTTGATACATAATATCATTTTGTTCTCCCAGGTAAAATCCAAGCAGAGATTGCAAGAGAGATTGGTGATATTCAACCAAGGACTGACCACCGGGCCAAAATGCCTTACGCTGATGCTGTAATTCATGAATGTCAAAGATTTGCTAATATTGTTCCCTCCAGTTTGCCACATGCAATCACCATGGACATAACTTTAAAGGCTTCTTTATCCCCAAGATGATTAATCTGATATCACTATATTGTATCAGATCTAGTCTCTCATGTTCAGTGTGTAGAAAAAAATAGTCCTTAAATGAATAGAAAATCCACAGACTTATTAGAATAATTTTTATAGATGCATCTCTCAAGGTGCCAATGGGAGATGGTTTTATTTGGCATTCTGAAACTGCCCCACGTCTTGATTCATGAGAGATGGTTTATTCTCTTGTTCTATTCGTTTATTTCTTCCTAGTCTTGGTTTATTGCTTTATTTCCCCTCCGTATCTTTAGTAAGCTTTTATTATTTGGGGGAGTGGGGGGTCCTGCATTTTCTTGATATTTTTTTCTTATTTTTATTTCCAAAAGTAAAAAGTATATAATGTGCATATTCAAAATCCTTGATTTATTGTGCTCGCTTTAGCAGCACATATACTAAAATTGGGACGATACAGAGAAGGTTAGCAAAATCCTTCATTTATTGATGTTTTCAATTTTAATATGATCCAAATTTCTTTTATAGCCAGAGTTTGACAACAAAACACTGGCAATATCTCTCAAGGACAAAAGAAGAAGATATTCCATAACAAAATGACCACAGAAAAAAAAAACATATTTCCCACAATAGAGAGTAAATAAAAATGGAAAATACTCATTTCTTTAGAAAGAAAAAGAAAAAAAGATCAAATATATATATATAAAAAAAATGAAACAGTTCTTTTAAGGACTAGTAAAATACAAAATCCTTGCAGTAGAAATCTGATGCAAATATAAATCAAATCAAATCAGTAGTGAAATTATCAAGGAGAAAGTCTTGGCACAATAGGTTGCCATGCAGCAAAAGTGAAATTGTTTGATAACTGCAAAGCAAAGCACGAAGAGATAAAAAGCTCACATTTATAGTCCAGCAAGGGGTGTATAAAGTAAGTCAGTGTTCAAACAGATGGTTAATTAAAAATGTAAATCAATTGCAAAAAAGTGATGCTTAAAAACCAAGGTTTTTAAAGAATACACTGACAGGAAAAGATGGAGATGGAAATATAGTTTTAATATATTTTTTAAATTGATATTGCCCCAAGCCCAATACTTAATTGTCAATAACCACTTTACAAACTCCCTGGATTAATTTCCATAGACCTGCATTAAATGGACATATTCCTTTCCGTATCAACCATTTATCCTTTCATTTTTTAGGGCACATACATTCCACTGCTGATTCTGTGCTCCATGATGAATCCCAGTGGGAGAGACCTCATGAATTCTACCCTGAACATTTTCTTGACTCAGAAGGAAAATTTGTGAAAAGGGACGCATTCATGCCATTTTCTGCAGGTGAGATTCTCTGATGTCATAGATTATGTTCCATAAAAGGCAACCCTTAACACTTTGTTTGAAAAGAAAAACAATTTATACAATCTTGATCTCACAGATCTTATTTTGACAAAGTTTAGGCCTCATGGACAACATGTGTGGCCAGGCTCATTCAGGGACTAGTTTATTCCAAGGTCTGTCTGGACAATCATCAACCTTGTGCATGAGTTACTGATATTCCTGCTGCACTTAATATCAGCATCTCTACATTTTGGCAGTCTGGGATGAATCTTGTCTTTCAGCCTTCATGACTAATTGGGGCCTTCCGATGGACAGACTTTGGTTCTTCTTAGTTTGACCCCTTTATTAGCTTTCCTTAAACTTTTCTTATTACATTAGAGTAATGTAGCACAGCATAAAGTGCAACAAAGCAAAATAAAATAAGATGGTAAAGAAAGAGTGTTAGAGAGAAGGGAAATTAAACCAGGACTACAATTAAATACATTTTAAAAATTCTTTCAAAGTTTAAATAAAACGAAGTAAAAATAGAATCCTGAATTCTAGTGCTTTGAAACACACCTGAAAGAATCTAATTCAGTCATTTGAAGTTCAAGCCCTTGAATCCAACTACTGTCAGTAGTTTGGCCCTGATTTCCTTGTAAATTGTGTAGTGGAGGACACAGGGAATAATATTTTCCCCTTGACTGACTACACAGAGATAGAGCCAGGGATGGGATTCTACCAGTTCGCACCTATTCCCTAGAACTGGTTGTTAACATTCTAAGCAGTTCGGAGAACCAGATATTAGAAGAAATTACTGGCCTAATCCTGTGAGGAAGGCAGGAAGGAAACATTCTGCTGTTGCTTTCAGAAACTGCCTTTCCATTAACCCTTATTACATGCTTGGCAGGACTAGACTTCCTGTCTCAGGAACTTCTCTGAAGTTTTTTTTCCTCTTTTGCTGGTACTTTGCTTGTGTGGAGTGATTATTCAAAGTTACAATGGCACTGAAAAAGTGACATGACCATTTTTCACACTTACAACTTTTTCAGCATCCCCACAGTCATGAGAGGCCAGGCGAGGAGATGCGTGCCTCGATGTGAGTGATATTGAGTTGACCACACCCACATAACCATCAAGCCACGCCCACCAACTAAGCCATGCTCACAGAACCAGTTGTTAAAATATTTGAATCCCACCTCTGGATAGAGCTGCTGTTCAACAGGGCCCTTAAAAAACCTCCCTTCAAGCAATGCCAAAGCCATGCTCTGCTGTCAATGGGGCATAAACGAAGTACACAGTGTGGCATTGATAATATTCATAAGATTCTACGAGAGGCTTCAGAGTTTTTGTTGTATAAGCCCTTGACTTACAACTTCAACTGAGCCCAAAATTTCTGTTGCTATATGATACATTTGTTTAAGTGAATTTTGCCCCATTTTACAACTTTTCTTGCCAAGTTGTTAAGTGAATCACTGCAGTTAAGTTAGAATTGGTTGTCAAGTGAATCTGGCTTTTTCATTGACTTTCTTTGTCACAAGGTCTCCAAAGGGGACCCAGGGACACTGCAACCATCATAAATATGAGTCAGTTGACTCATATTCGAATTCAGCATTTGAATTTTGTTCACATGACCATGGGATGTTGCAAAAGTCGTAAGAGTGTAACTTCAAAGAGTCGCTAAATGAACTTTTGTAAATCGGAGATTACCTGCAATGGCATCAGGATGAAAATATAGATGACTGTACCACAATCGGATATTTATTAGTGTCCTTTTCAAAAAGGCTTTCTGTGCACTATTCCAAGAACTAAATCCCCACCCCCCAAAGAGCAGAGAATTAGATAAGCAGAAGGGATGCCCTGGAGAGGCCTAAAATCTTCTCTGTGAAATTATTTTCGGATTATGTCCAAGTGAGTAATAACCCACTCATCCCCACAAATAGCTCAGTTCCATAATTATCTGAGCTAGCACCCTGCCTTACAATATTTTAACTGTTCCCTTCTAGAATCAGAAATCTTTTTTAAAAAAGTTGTTTTTAATTATTTAAATACATCTTTGCGAGAACAGTGTAGTTTTAGGTGTTTTACATTTTAAATCAATCATGTTCATAATCACAAATACAACTTTCCAGCATCACTTCATTATCTATCATCATTTTTACATCTTTATATTCTCACGAATTACTTCATTTCATTAGTCATTCAAAGTTTTCATCTTAGTTTGTAGTTATCCTTAATCATATATTCTCATATTCACAACATTTATATTATCAAATTTTAACAATATATCTTCTTATGCAAATAGATAACAAAATAATTAATTCATTAAAGACATATTAATTCATCTTTAATTTCCTTAATCATGTATTTTTGTGCTTACTGTGTTTACAATTTCATATTATTCTTTAAACATTCAAAAAAAAAATCATCTTAATTTATATTATTCACCATTATTTCCCCCCCATCTTACATTTGCCACTATTGCTTATATTTTATCTTCTATATGTAGCCTTCCCTCTAACATATCCTTTTTGTATAAATATTTTCTTTTAACCAGTAAATTCTAATTTACATTATTTTTACTTTATTACCTTATATATATGAATAAAAGATACACAAACATTATCCTACTTTACGGTTATATATTTTCTCTGTCAGGCTCCACATAATATTTCATTTTATATCTTTAATCAAATTTTTATTTTATTTAATTAATCTATTATAAATTCTTATTTCCATCACTACTACATTATAATTATATTCTAATTCTTTATTCCGATTCCTCAAAATCTGTTATATGTATTTGCTACAAAAATACCTCTTCATGTGGAGTCTCATTCTTTTCCATTTCTAACCATTAACTAAATTTCCCTTTTTTATTAAGTCATCTTTTCTTATTTTGCTTACCATTTACTATCACTTTTTGGCTTTTTCCCTTGGTCATTCCCCTTTTTATTATCATATTCTCATATTTTCTCTCCCATTTCTCAAAGCTTGCCCCCAACCTTTTTTGATCTCCTCTTTGTATTTCACTAACCATTTATCTATATTTCAATCTCAATTTCCCCCTCTTTATCTACTATATCCATCGTTAATATCTCCTGATCAACTTCTTTTTTCTTCTTTTGTATTATTTGCTGTTGCTTTTGTTCCATTTTACTGGTTTCGCTTGTTTCTAGCTCCTCCCCCTTCTTTGTTCTTTCTTCTTCTTCTCCTTCTGCTGTCGTCGCCGTTTTTAAATCTTTTTCTATATTCTGTATTTTAGTGCATAAATCTCACACTCTGTCCCACATCTCATTGATTACACGAATGTCCATTCTTATGTCATTACATATTTTTTTCATCTTTATATTCCAACTTTCAAGTGTCCAGTCAATTTTATTTTGTTTAACCAATATCTCTTCTTTGTTTAAAAAAGTCAATTTCCTCAAGTCTTTATTTCCAATATTAATCAGTCCAGAAACAATGATACTTCCAGAGGAAGTATCCGCCTTTATTCTTGCTCTTTAAATATAGTATAATCCAACTTTCAGGGATCTTGTTGTAATATCTTTCTTTTATTTCTTTTTTTTCAAGTTTCTTCTTTTAACAATATTGTTAGGTTGAAGGGATCTAGGATTTTTCTTTCATCAGCAAGTGGAGCTTTTAGTCCAATTCCACAGCCACTCTTTCTCCTTTTCTTTATTTAGCTTCATCAATTTTTAGAATCAATTTTTACTTTTTATTTTGAACAATAATTTCCAGCATCCAAATTAATGCCTTTTAATGCCAAATCCTGCCCAATTTCCAAGTCCAACTGAAAGTTCTTCTAGTTTAGTTTGTTTTCCAATTTTAAATTTTTAAAAGCTTTAAAGTTCTTTACAATTCCAAGTTCTTCATCTTCTATCCGCCACCAATACAAATTTCTTTCCTCTTCTTCTCTGTTATAATCTTTTGGGGTAGCAAGAAATAGAAAAGATTCTTCTCATCCTTCTCCAAACCCATTCCCAAACTCCACTCCAGCACTGTGCTTAGGTGTTCATTGGCTGCCCCAACTTTGAAATGTCCATTTTGGCTCACTCTTCTCTCCGTTGTGGCATAGAGAAAAATCCTGGGGACTCTTCAGGGGAGTTGCGTTCTCCCCTGGAACCTCACTGAGACTTCTCCTTTGCTTCACCGCCCCTCCAAGGCAGCTTTCAGCTCCATCCAGAGCCCACAAACAGTGAGAAGCCAGTGCAGGAATGGATACCTCCGTTCCCTGTTTCTGGTCTCATCATGATGTCAGCCAGAGATCTGGAATCAGAAATCTTAAGGATAATGCACACACCTGTTTTTCATCTGAAGGGCTAATGATACTTAGATAATTAAAGGAGGGGCTTTACTGGTGTTGGCATTAATTTTTTTACTTTATTTTCAGATTTAGAAATCTGCTGCTGTTTATTAGTTGGAAAAATTCTCTGTCTCCACTCCTTTACTGCACTTTTACTTCTTTCCATATCTTTGATCTGTTATTGTTTCCCTATATACTGGTCTTGCCCTGACCATAGGATAGTGGGAAACCCCGTGAAATAGTTTAAGAAACTAATCAACATAAATCTCTTTTTTTGCCATCTGTTCTTTCTTCCAGGTCAGAGAGTATGCTCAGGTGAGAACTTTGCCAAAATGGAGCTCTTCCTCTTTACCAGCCTCCTGCAGAAATTTACCTTCCACCTACCCCCCAGGAACTTCTAAAGATGACCTGGACCTGACCCCTGTTGGATTTATCTCCAGTCCCATACCATACAAGACTTACGCTGATCTGATACAAAAAAATATAACAAGTTGTTTTCTCAGTCTTGAATTCCATTCATTTTGAGACGAACAATTGGACAAAGAATCCAGTATTGCCTAAGTTTCATGTGTTGTTTAGAAGATGAATAATAATGACCTATAAATTTTATGAAATGTAGATTCTGATAGGAAAGAATATAATCAGGAAATTCTGATCAAAATATTAACTCAGGTAACAAATGAGATTCAGCAACATTTAACTACTTTCTTTTTCTTGGAAATGTCTGTAATTGCTATTTATCAGAAGGAAAGACCCAACTTGTCCACAACCATATTGACCCATCTCATTACATAATGTAGATAATAAAGTCTTTAACACAAAAAACAATAAATGTGCCTCTAAATAAACTGGTACAGATTAATGAGACTGGATTTGTTCCTACATGAACAATTAAAAGATGTACTGAAGGAGTGAGGACAAAGGTTGGGGGTGGTGGGTATTCTTAGGAGAGAAGGCAAACAGTGACCACAAGGTGATGACAAGCATGGCAAATTATCATCAGATACACCTGCAGGTCACTCTTAGGAAGCCTCCCTGAAGTTTGTATCCTTGTTGCATTCCGGCCCCTTCTGCTTCCCCCCAAGACTTGACAATCAGAGCTTCCATGGCCCCAGGTTTCTTGCTGATTCCAAATCAGCCAGTTTGGTGTATAGTATGCATGATTTGGCAAACATTACTGGGAAATAATGGGGGGGGTGTCTATGTTGTGGGAGGAGAGGAAGTCATGGTAAAGTGTCTATCAGGGTTAATATTCCAGGGCAGGATATGTGTGTAACTATTGCTATGCTAGAGATGGCTCAAGGTTTCATGCCCACTGTGGCAACCTTGGACCTTTGATTGTTTCATATACAAAGATAAGATGAGATCAGATGAGATAAGATAACTTTATTGTCATTTTTTTTTACTGCAAGCACATCGGCCCACATTAAAAATGAAATTCTGTTGCCTGCTCTCAAGAGAGTGTATATCTACACAAACATATGCATAACACATATATACACATGCTAAATACATACATAAATAAATATGTAGTGGAAAGAGGAAACCTGAGAGTTCACAAGGTTGATGCTATATATGGAATAAAACAGATTGAAACTAGATGTTCTGCTTCAGATACCATGAAGATTCCTCTCAGAAGGAGGATGTGCTGTATTCCAAAAACTCCTGCGGACTCTGCTCAAGCATCGCTTATATGTTATATTCTGGATAGAAGGAAGCAAGCTACCAATGATCTTTTCTATCATCTTCACCACTCTCTGCACTGCCTTCCTAACCAAAGCAGTAATGCTTATAAGCCAGACAGTAATGCAATATGAGAAGATGCTCTCAATCATCCCTCTCTAGAAAGTGGTAAGGACAGGGAAGGAAGATAAACTTTTCTCATGTGATGCAGAAAATGCAGGTGCTACTGTGCCCTCTTCACTAGTGTCTTACTGTTGAGCAACCAAGCTAGCCTACTCATTAGCTGCACACCCAGAAACTTGACTCTGCTAATCACCTCCACAGGTGAATCATTAATACACAGAGGTGTGTGGCTGTGCCTGCCTTTTCTGAAATCGACAGTAATCTCCTTAGTTTTCCCTATGTTTAAAATGAGGCTGTTTTGGTTACACCAGTTCACTAAATCTTCTACCTCCTTGTGGTAAGGATCCTTGTTGTCATCTTGAATAAGGCCCACTACTGTTCCATTGAGAGATGGTATTCAGTAGGTTCTGACCAGTTCTGGAGAACCAGTAGCAGAAATTTTAAGTAGTTTGGAGAACTGGCAAATGCCACCTTTGACTGGAGACTTTGTTCGCACAAGCACAAAGCTGAAAGCACCAGCCTGAAGATGGTGAGTGGGACCTCATCGAAACATCGCCAAGATAAGCTCAATCTTACACGGGAAAAGACCTGAACATGCCAAGACCTGCATACCTGTACCGGTGAAAATCTACAATAAAACACACACACACACACACACACGTATAACAATAGTAAATGAAATAATTATTCTATTCGAGTTCAGCTCAGCCATTAATATCGATAGCAATCTTTTACATTTCTATTTAAAATATTTCCATCTTTTAACAAACATTACCTAATAATATCAGTTGTCATTCACTTTAATTACCTATATTTCATATTTTACTCATTACTATCTTTAAACAAAAAACAAAACAATAGTTATTAACAGTAGTCAATAAAATTATTATTCTTATTCAAATTCTTCCTGTCAACTGATATTAATTTCATTAAAAATCTTTCATGTTTCTTTTCAATTATATACTTTTTTAAAATCATTGAATGACAATTTTATCTGTCACTTTAATCATCTATCATATTTGCTAACTCTTTTCTATTTCTAGTATAATAATGCTATCTCATGTACCCTGCAGAATCCTCTCTTTAAGTTAAAATTTTAACCATTGTCTCTGTGTCTTTTAAATAGGCTTATACCTTTAATTCTTGTACGTTTTTCCTGTTTCTCTTTATCTTGTTTCTGTCCTTTATAATTTCTTTTCCTTTCCATCTTCCCCCTCTTCTTCTCCCTCAACTTTTTGTTCCTTTTCTATCTAGTTCTCCCTTCTGTGATCCTCCCTTCTGCTTCTTCCTAAATGTTATAGTTATTTTTCAAATTACTCTTTTTTTGGTTGTTGCTTCAAATCTTAAGTTTTTAACTCCCTTTTCCCCCTTTCCCTTTTTACCCCGCTTAAAATTGCTTAGTCATTAAAGTTGGCTTCTTCTTTGTCCCGCTCTTCTTGTTCTGCAAGCATTTCTTGTTGTTTTTCATAGTTCAAAATCTCCATTTCTAAAAATTGAAATACGAAGCCAAAAGGTCCTCTTCCCTCTTGTGCGTCTTCTTTTCGTTCTTTACCTCTCATTTTTAGCTCTTCAAGAAGTGATGCCATTTTAAAGATTTTAAAACAACTCCCAATTGATTTTATTTTGTTTCATTAGGATCCACCATCCAAAATTCCAGGAATCACCCAATAATCCAAAACTGTTTCTTGCTTCTTTTCTCACTTTCTCTTTCCAGGGGCTTTGTTATCTTGTAGCAAAGTTTCAGCTACAATGTGTCCTTTACAAGTCTTGTTAAAATTCCACTATCAATTCGTTTTACTTCCAGGTGGTCTTCTCCATTTTTCCAGATTCCACCCTCTTTTTTTCCCTTCTGCTTTCTTTCTTTTTGAAATTTTTAAATTATCCAAGAGTCTTTATCCCTTTGACACTTTATTTTCAGCTAAAAATAGCCTGTTAATGTCAAAGTGGATTAATATCAATTTCTTGTTTAGATCTCTTAACGTTCAAAATCAATTAGAGCTGTCAATGTAAAAAAAAAAACAGTTCTTCTTTCTTTCCCTTTCTCTTTCACCGCTTTTAAAAATCTTTTTTAATTCAAGTTCCAGGTATCTTAAATAGATGTTTTCTCCATTCAACCCGGTCAGTCAAACTTTCTCCTTTAAACTTCCTCCTGCACAATCTTGTCCGGTCAGGTTCTTCTTTGAAGTAGCCATTTCTGACCACCGCTGCAACCGCCTTTGGGAAAGGGAGTAATGGCCAGCCGAGGAGAAGAGATGCAGCTCTCCTCAACCCTGCTGGCAGTCTCTCCCTTCTTCACCAACTCTACGGGGTGGCTTCAGCCCCAAATCCAAGCAGCTCGGGGCGCTCCAGCAGCGAGCATGGATCAAAACCATGCACGATCGTGGATTTCAGTCTGTCATTGAAGAAGCCCAAATTGGGGCTTCTTTTTTTACTACAGGTAGTAAAAAAATTGAATTCCACTATTGGTTCTATTGTCAGCATACTTCACAATATGGTTGATGGTAAACCTAGCACAAAACAGTCATGGGTCAACAGGATGAACAACAGCAAACTCGCACATATGGGTGCCTCTCAATAAGAAAGTTAAGAATCCAGTTGTATAAAGGAGTATTGAAGCCTAAAAGGCCCAGTTTGTCTACTAGATGCTGAGGGATGATTGTGTTAAATGACAAACTGAAGTCAACAAACAGCATTCACACATGCGTTTTTCTTTCCCCTAAGTGCACCAAGCTCAGATGGAGAACAGAAGAAATAGCATCCTCTATAGAGCAATTCGGATGGTAAGCAAACTGAAGAGGGTCAAATGCAGGAGGGAACCTGGATACAATAAAGTCAAAACCAGGGGTTGGGTTTCTACAGGTTCACATCTATTCACTAGAACCAGTTGTTAACATCCTAAGCAGTTCAGAGAACTGGTTTTTAGAAGAAATTACTGGCCTAATCCTGTAAGGAAGGCAGGAAGGAAACATTCTGCTGTTGCTTACAGAAACTGCCTTTCCGTTAATCCTTATTACATTCTTGGCAGGACTAGACTTCCTGTCTCAGGAACTTCTCTGGAGTTTTTTTTCCTTCCTTTGCTGGTTCTTTGCTTGTGTGGAGTGACCATTCAAAGTTACAATGGCACTGAAAAAAGTGACTTATGACCCATTTTCACACTTACAACTGTTGCAGCATCCCCACAGTCATGAGAGGCCAGGCAAGGAGATGTGTGCCTCAATGTGAGTGATATTGAATTGGCCACACCCAGCCAATAACATGACCACCAAGCCATGTCCAGCCAGTCACATGACCACTAAGCCATGCCCACCACCTAAGCTACGCCCACAGAACCAGTTGTTAAAAATTTTGAATCCCACCCCTGGTCAAAACATTTCATTGTCAAACCTTAAGTTGGCTCTTGAATTCTAAACCTTAAGTTCGCTCTTGACTTCTAAAGGGAGTTCAGTTGGGATGGAGCAAATGATTATGTCCTACTTCACTGGGGATGGCCAGCATCAGTCAGCCAAACAAACAACAGATCATCATCTGACCTGAGAAAAAGATTGATGAATAAACAAATAACATTACAATTGCTCTGAGATAAAAGTCAGATTTAGTGAAAAAAAAACCCTCACGCCAGTGGGTATTTGTCTCTCAGATAGCTGGGTCAGTTGGTGGTTGCCAAGATGGCCATGAACTCCTGAATTTTCCCAGATTCCATGCCACCAGAAATTCTCCAAAAGTAATAAGACTCAGATTCCCTATCGCCAATTAACAATGAAATCAAGCAGCTCAGGCAACAATTTTGCTTTGCAGATGGAAGGCTGTTAGAGCAGCACTAATCCCAACTGATGGGAAGATCCAATGAAACAATCCGGCCCAGCTTTGAAACAATGTTCAAGCTGAGTTGAAATGGGTTTAGAGGTAATTTATTTTAAGAAAGAATTTTTAAGTTGTTATTGCAGAATGTTCTGTATATTTGGAGGGAGAGGTCTTCTTTATTTGCCTTTATCCATAAGATACCCCAAAAATATTTGTTATTGCTTACAGGCATGAAGATTTCACAATTAATACTGTATTCCATAATTATAATAGATTATATATTTACTGTATATTGAACTTAAAAAGCTGGGTTATTGTGTAATACAAATACTTCAAAATTGTTTGGTAAATTTTTGAAGGTTTCACTATTTGTTTAACACATACCAGGAAAAGATCAAATTCCTGTTGGGCAAAAAAAACAAGAGCGAAGTTCAGAAGTCCTTTATTGAACAGAACAGTCTGAGGATTCAGTAGAAAGAGTAGCTAGGCTCTGCTAATACGTTGCTCTCAAATACATGCTGGAATCCTTTCAGTTTTCAAAGTTCCTTATAATTTTTACTGAAAACTGCTTACTAAAAGGAAATGGATTGGACTGGGGTAATTTTAATCTTATTACTATTTTTTCCTGCAATTATGTTCCTTTTGAAAAGGGGCAGATCTTGGAATAACAGCTCCCTCAATCTCCCTCCGGGGCCCAGGACCATACCCCTTTTGGGAAATCTGCACAGGATGGATCTGAAGAGGCCTTACAAAACAATGATGGAGGTAAAGCCTGATCATTAATAAGTCACTTTACCATTCTTTGCCAAAACTTGTTGGGATGGGACAAAATCCTGGTAACTTGGTCAGGTAAGTCTGATGTGCTCCCTGACTGTGTTTATAGTATATGAAGTGTTCAAAAAGTGGAGATTCAGCTGGTATCTCAATATATTTAAATATTCTGGAAGGATTATTTCAAGAAAACCTTTTTCTTAATCAGTGTAAAGTTCTAATTGAATAAACAATTTTTGGATTCTTTAGATTTGCAGAAATGTTCAAACCCCAAGGAGCTTTTGGGGAAATATAAATGCTCTTAAGCTGAATGACTGGATATGTATGCAAAGATGAGAGATACTCCCATCTTTGGACATTTTAAGCAGAATTATAAGTCATTAAATCAATTTTTGCACTGACCAATACACAACCAAAATTAAGGCCAGAACAAAAAGTAACGGGTGGAAACTTGTTAAAGAGAGTACAACCTAGAATTTAGGATATATTTCCTGACAGTGAGAGCAATTAATCAATGGAATAGCTTGCCTCCTGGGGTTATGGATACTCCATAACCAGAGGCTTTCAAAAATATACTGGACAACAGTTTGACTGGGATGATACAACACTCCTATCTTGAGTAGGGGGTTGGAATAGAAGACTTCCAATGTCCCTTCCAGCCGTATGATTCTATGATTCACAATGTGTCCTGCACAGATGACCTTGTACTAAGATATTAGAAACCTTTTCTCGGCTTGACAAGCATTTCTATTGTGGACATCTTTTATTATATAAGCATTTTTAAATTGATGTTAAATATGTTAAATGTAGATCATATGAAAATTAAAAATTGTAAAGAATAATATACCATTACAATTCTCAACAAAACAGAAAAAGAAAATAACGTTATATTTGTCTCTGAATTTTGACACACAATTTCTTAAAAACAATCTTCTATATACGTGAGCCTAATTATTGATCTATGGTCTCTTTGTTTTTCTTCTGCTGAATTCCAGTGGTCAAAAGAATACGGTCCCATTTTCCGCATCAAACTGGGATTGCAGGAGATGGTGGTGCTAACTGGCTATGAGACAGTCAAAGAGGCTCTAGTGAACCAGGCTGATGTATTTTCAGATAGGCCCTTTGTTCCTATTTTTGAAGATGCAACAAAAGGGTTTGGTGAGTTATTTCACTCTGGATTGTAGTTGACAAACCTTTCAGATGGGTGATGAGTATAGTGTTTTTTTTCATCTGAGGTTTGCACCAGAAGAATCTCAGATGAGTGGAATAGCTTCTGCAAATCCAACCAGGATGAAAATCGAATTGAAACCTCTCTTGTGTCACCGGGACTTTGTCCCTCAGTGCCAATGGAGATAACTGGAGAATAAAAAGCTGTGTCAAAATTGTATCAAGCCCATGAATCTCACATGCTGCCTACCACCATGTTTCATTTTGCACATTAGCAAATTTGGAGGTGCAGGATGGATGTTTGAGGAATTCCATAGGAAGGATTTCTGTATTTATCTCTCCTCACATGCATGGTTATACAAGCCTTTTCTTTGCGCAATGTTTTTGCCAGTATCTTTCAGAGATTAAGACTTTTTCGACCAGCTAGTACTCACTGGTGAATTTCTGCATCCTTAAAAGATACTGTAGATTTGATCGTAAAAGGTTTTTTTAATCTATGATTATTGGACTATGCAGCAAAAAAAAGTTTGGTGTATGAATTTTTTTAAAATAATGATATATTAAGACACAATATGATTTGGAATTATAGTTTTGATTCATTTAGAAGATATTTGCAGATGGCAAAATGATGATTGCTTTCATTCTTGATTTGGTTTGTTTCTTTTGTTTTGATAAGGAGATGCTGAAGGCTTGATATCAAAAGCAGAGGATAAAGAAAATGGAGCAGAACTCTTTAAGACAAACTTTGAAATGCTTTTCAGCCAAGATTCTTGGATAGACTGGATAAAACACTTGATCAAATTGATGGAGCATATTTTAATGAAGTTGTAAAACAAGAATGAGCGGCAAAGAATGGTAAAATTATATATCATTATCTTATCCTTTTTCTCTTCAGGTCTTGTTTTTGCTCGTGGGGAGCACTGGAAAGTGATGCGACGGTTTACATTATCCACATTACGGGATTATGGAATGGGCAAGAGGACCATTGAAGACAAAATCACAGAAGAGTGTAGTGTCTTAACAAAGACAATGGAGACTTATGCAGGTGGGTCGGTATGCTGTAATGGAGCATCTTCTGGGATAAATCTAGAATGGGAAATATTTTCTGTACATTATATCAAATGACCAAGGAGTCCATTGGGAGGCACCTTCTCTCAAACAATTCTTAAACCCATTGTTTTTTTTTCTAGAAATATGCTTCCTTGTCCAATTTACGCTAAGTATATTTACAGAAATATGACTTATGGATGGCAAAATGGTTCCAAAGGACTTGAATTGTTACTTCAGGGTAATATGACAGTCTCTCATCAATCCCTTCTAGACTTATTCTTCTTGAGAGACTCCTCTAAATCCTCTATTTAGAGTCGGTTGCAAGTCCTCCATCTAAGCATGAAAATGTGTTGTAAACTGGAGTTCTTGTTCTTCCCTGCTTTCGGTCAAATTATTTGGTCTTTAAAAGTGCAATCATTTAATGAGGAGGCATTGCAATAACTTTGCCAAATATTTTATTCTCAAGGAGTTCCACAGTTCTAAATAAAACATCACTGATTTATGGTCAGATATTGCAATTCTGACTCTGGTAAAATGAATTACCATTCAAATACTTGTTCATATTTTTAATATAAATATTTTAATTGTCATCAGCACTAGTTCTTGGTTTTTGTGAGAAATGTTCCCTTTATGTAAGCTGATTTTGAGTATAAATGCAATGGAAAACAGATTTAATCCTGGTTGCATTCACAATTCTTTTCCATCTATTGTTTTTGTCCAGGAAAACCCTTTGATGTCACAAGAATTCTCACTGCTGCTGTTTCCAACATCATAGTTTCTATTCTACTTGGGAAACGTTATGAATATGAAGATGCCACATTTCTACGACTACTGAAGATAATGCGGGAAAATGTTCAGCTTGCAGGAAGCCCTGCAGTGTTGGTAATCTAATTTCCTATTTGGAAAAAAAAAGCCATGAAAAAGAGGCAGCATAATGTCTTGAAAAGTAAAGCATGTTGCTTATCAGGGGCATCTGAGGCAAGATTTCATCCAAAGACAACATGAAGATGATGACATCAGGATTCAAATCTTATTCTGGCAGCAGTCAATATATGAATAACTAAATATGCATTTTTCTTACTATGTTCTTCAGGTAGGATCCCCAATAGAAATATTCATATATTGACTACTGCCAGACAACTGTATTTGCACAAAATTGGAAGAGTGAAGAGATACCTACAGATGAGAATGTGATTAGGAAAATACTAGAACGTGCAGAAATGAATAGATTAACATTGGCAATTAAGGAGAATATTACATGGCATGGAATTTATTCTATGAATGGTTAAATAATAAAAATGGAAGCTAGAAATAGAGAAACAAAATATAGATGATGCATTAAAAGTGATATCTTAATATGATGACTGACATGTTGAATATTAATACATTAATAATGTATAGTCAATCAGTATAATTAATAGGTAGACATTATTATGTTAAATACTGCAGAATTAATAAGTAATGAAGGATGTTGTAATTTTGAGTACTGTTTAACAAAGATGTTTGTACCCAGACAACACATTGTTCAACTGAAAATGGAATGATTGTATTAAAAATAAAAAAATATATTTTAAAAAAAGGATTCAAAACCTATCCTGACATAATTGTATCCAAACCTCTCAGACAAGTATGAAATGTTTGCATGCTTCAAACCTTCCTCTCCCTTGCCTTAAAGGCTTTTGAATGTACGTATATTTGAAAAATGGGAGACTTAACTGCCAATATCTTCCCATTTTTCTTTTTCCTTTTATAGTACAACACAACTTTCCATGTACTAAATAGCTGTCTTGATTAGGACTTGCATTCAGTTTCTTATCTTGAATCGACACAATACCCAAAGCTCATTCCATTTATGACATTTTCCTCTCCTTTTTTTTAGACTTAGGATACATTTTTTTGATAAAAATGTTTGAGATTTTCACTTGAAAAATTCAATCTGTTTTCCTTTAACATTCTTTTAGCTATATAATTTGTTTCCCAAGTTGGGGTTCCTTTTGGGTGCTCGTAAAAAAATAATGAAGAATCAAAAAGAGCTCCATGATTTCATACAGACCACCTTCATAGAATATCTCCAAGATCTTGATGAAAATGACCAGAGAAGTTTTATTGAATCATTTCTTGTTCGGCAAAGACAGGTAATGGATTATTTTATTCATATCTGTTATTACCAATTTAAAAAAATATTTTAAAAATGAGCCTTTATATGTACTATCTGCAGGTTGGTTAAGATCTTTCTTTCTGAAATATAGGATATAACAAATTTCCAAAGCAATGTTAATCCCACTTCAATGTTTTAATTCAGAATCTGCAGCTATTTAAAATTACATCTAGATTGATTTTTCTCCCCATTAAAAATGCTTTAAATATTGATCCCTTTCTGGAGGAGTGGGTTCAAGTGGAGATAGGAGTGGGCAATCCCTTTTGTGCCAATATTTTCTCTTCCCATTTAACTGTTTGAGTTTAGAGTTTTCCTTCTAGAAATCCAGTAGTGTTGGGACAACTAAAACCTCTCAGAGAGGCTATTGCCCACATATGAAGTGCCCTCTTAGATTTCAGGAATATTGGTTATGTGGGTAGGTTGAGTTTCCTTACTAGTATTTTCTTTTTACACTTCAGGAAAATATGAAGATGGGACATGGTGGATATTTCCATAATGAAAATCTTATAGGTGTTGTAGATGATTTATTTGGTGCTGGTACAGACACAACTGGAACCACTCTGCGCTGGGCCATACTTCTAATGATGAAGTACCCAGAAATCCAGAGTAAGTATTTTCATTTCATTGGCTTGCAATAAAAATATAAAAATTACTGAAAAATAATTGTTGGCATCTGGCATGCTACTTGAATGAAGAAAATGATGAGCCAAGAATTAAGTTGCTTTTCAAATAAAAATAGAATAGAATAGAACAGAATAGAATAGAATAGGTTTATTGGCCAAGTATGATTGGACATATAATGATTTTGTCTCCAGTACATAAGGTCTCAGTATACATACAAACAACAAGTGTACATACAAACTACAAAGTAATAATAACTGTAAGATGCCAATGGAGTAGGTAGTAGAAAAGACGGGAAGGATAATAACAATACAGCCAGAGTACATGGATAAATGACATAAGACAGTACTGTGGTAATTATGTATTCAGAAGAGTGTTGGCCATGAGGGAAAAAAACTGTCACTGTGTCTACAGGTGAAACTCGAAAAATTAGAATATGTGCAAAAGTTCATTTATTTCAGTAATGCAACTTAAAAGGTGAAACTAATATATGACATAGACTCATTACATGCAAAGCAAGATAGTTTAAGCCGTGATTTGTCATAATTGTGATGATGATGGCTTACAGCTCATGAAAACCCCAATCTCAGAAAATTAAATTAAATTAATTAATTAAATACTCAGAAAACCCCAAATCCACAATCTCAGAAAATTAGAATATTACATGCAATCAATAAAACAAGGATTGTACATAGAACAATATTGGACCTCTGAAAAGTATAAGCATGGATATGTACTCAGTACTTGGTTTGGTCCCCTTTTGCAGCAATTACTGCCTCAATGCAGCATGGCATGGAAGCTATCAGCCTGTGGCGCTGCTGAGGTGTTATAGAAGACCAGGATGCTTCAATAGCAGCCTTCAGCTGTTCTGCATTGTTGGGTCTCATGTCTCTCATCTTTCTTTTGGCAATGCCCCATAGATTCTCTATGTGGTTCAGGTCAGGCGAGTTTGCTGGCCAATCAAGCACAGTAATCCCATGGTCATTTGACCAGGTTTGGTGCTTTTGGCAGTGTGGGCAGGTGCCAAGTCCTGCTGGAAAATGAAGTCAGCATCCCCATAAAGCTCGTCTGTGGAAGGAAGCAGGAAGTGCTCCAAAATCTCCTGGTAGATGGCTGCATTGACCCTGGACTTAATGAAGCACAGTGGACCAACACCAGCAGATGACATGGCTCCCCAAATCAACACAGACTGTGGAAACTTCACACTGGACTTCAAGCATCTTGCAGTGTGTGCCTCTCCATTCTTCCTCCAGACTCTGGGTCCTTGGTTTCCAAATGAGATGCAAAAGTTGCTCTCATCAGAAAAGAGGACTTTGGACCACTAAGCAACAGACCAGTTCTGTTTTTCTTTAGCCCAGGTAAGATGCTTCTGACATTGTTTGTTGTTCAGGAGTGGCTTGACAAGAGGAATACTCAAAAACCATCTAGACAATGGAGAAAAGGACTTATACATTGACTACAGAGCTGATTGCATCAAAAGAAAGTCACACAACCCACAACTCCGCATCCAACCCCACCTCATCCAATCCAACATCACTCAAAACTAGGCATGCACACCCCTAACTACCTCTATTCCAACCACACTGGCCTTAAATGCAAGCTATTCAATGCAAGAAGCCTTGTAAATTTTAGCCACCCGGGAGGTGTCAAGTGGTTGGTTCCAGGGCATTATAAATGCTTCCCTGAGTGAGGGGTTCTTACCTCATACCTTGAAAGAGGCAGTGGTGAGACCCCTCCTCAAGAAACCGTCCCTGGATCCGACCTTATTATCTAACTATTGTCCAGTCTCCAATCTTCACTTTATGGCGAAGGCTGTTGAGAGTGTGGTGGCACGACAGCTCCCCCGGCACCTGGAGGAATCATCCTATTTGGATCCATACCAATCAGGCTTCAGGCCCGGACACAGCACGGAAACGGAATTGGTAGCGTTAGTTGATGATCTCTGGAGGGCCAGTGACAGGGGGTTTTCCTCTGTCCTAGTCCTATTAGATCTCTCAGCGGCTTTTGATACTGTTGACCACAGTATCTTATTGCGATGACTGGGAGGGTTGGGAGTGGGAGGTACCATGTTACGGTGGTTCTCCTCCTTCCTCTCCGACCGCTCACAATTTGTGTTGGCAGGGGGGCAGAGATCGACCTCGAGGCCCCTGATTTGTGGGGTACCTCAGGGGTCGGGGCTCTCGCCCCTCCTGTTCAACATTTATGTGAAGCCACTGAGTGAGATCATCCGTGGCTTTGGGATAGAATTTCATCAGTATGCTGATGATACTCAGTTGTACTTTTCCACCCCGGGCCACCCTAACGAAGCCATGGAAGTGATGACCCGGTGCCTGGAGGCTGTACAGGGTTGGATGGGGCAAAACAGACTTCAGCTCAACCCAGCCAAGTCCGAGTGGCTGTGCTTTGCGATACTCTTTTGCTGGCCATGGGGGGGGGGGGGATTTCTAGCCCCCATGGAAAGGGCACGCAATTTAGGTGTCCTCCTGGATGTACGGCTGTCGTTAGAATATCATATAGCAGCCGTTGCCAGGGGGGCTTTTTATCAGGTCCGTAGGATTTATTTATTTATTTCATAAATTTTATATACCGCCCTTCTCCTGAAGGACTCAGGGTGGTGAACAGCCAACTAAAATACATATAAACAGAGATAAATATAGTTAAAAAAGAATTAAATTATAGGCTGCCCCAATAAAAATCTAAAACCCCCGATTAAAATAAATTAAAACTTTTGTACCCCACCCCAACTAATCTAAAACCCCATTTAAAAATCCCATTTGAGTCAGCTCAGGCCGGCCTGCTCAAAGAGCCAGGTCTTCAGGTCACGTCTGAACGCCCTCAGGTCAGTGGTCGTTCGTAGCCCCGGGGGCATCCCTTTCCAAAGGGCGGGTGCCCCCACAGAGAAGGCCCTATTCCTCGGGGTCACCAGGCGGCACATAGAAGGCGTCGGGACCCAGAGGAGACCCTCTCTCTGGGAGCGCACTGGTCGGTGGGAGACTACTGGCAGAATGCGGTCTTGTAAGTATCCTGGTCCGATGCCATGGAGCGCTTTAAAGACCAAAACCAATACTTTAAAGCGAACCCGGAAGGCCACCGGCAACCAATGCAGCTCGCGCAAAAGGGGCGTCACGTGAGAGTATCTCGACGCCCCCATAACTACCCGCGTGGCTGCATTTTGTACCAGTTGAAGCCTCCGGGTGCTCCCCGCAGGGAGCCCCATGTAGAGGGCATTACAGTAGTCCAGACGGGAGATGACCAGGGCATGGGTGACTGTGCGTAAGGCATCCCGATCGAGAAAGGGCCGCATCTGGCGTATCAGGTGAACCTGATAAAAAGCCCCCCTGGAGACGGCCGTGATATGATCTTCCAAAGACAGCCGTACATCCAGGAGGACACCAAGATTGCGAGCCCCTTCTGTGGGGGTCAAGATCTCATCCCCAATAGCCAGCGACGGAGTCAGCTGACTATATCGGGCCGCCGGAAACCACAGCCACTCAGTCTTGGAAGGGTTGAGTCGAAGCCTGTTCTCGCCCATCCAGTTCCGCACAGCCTCCAGGCAACGGGCCATAACCTGCACAGCATCGTTGGAGTGGTTTGGGGTGGAGATGTAAAGTTGAGTGTCGTCAGCATAAAGATGACATTTCACCCCGAAACCACGGATGATCTCTCCCAGCGGCTTCACATAAATGTTGAACAGAAGAGGGGAGAGGACTGACCCCTGAGGCACCCCACAAATGAGGGGCCTAGGGGTGGACCTCTCCCCCCCATCAACACAAATTGCGAGCGGTCCGAGAGGAAGGACGAGAACCACCGCAAAACGGTGCCCCCAATTCCCAACCCCTCCAACCGCCGCAATAGGATACTATGGTCGATAGTATCAAAAGCCGCTGAAAGATCTAACAGGACCAGGACAGAGGATTAATCTCTGTCACGGGCCCTCCAGAGATCATCTACCAACGCGACCAATGCTGTTTCGGTACTGTGCCCGGGCCTGAAGCCCGATTGGAACGGATCTAAATAGAATGCTTCCTCCAGGTACTGAGGGAGCTGAAGCGCCACCACACTCTCAACAACCTTCGCCACAAAGGGAAGGTTGGAGATGGGACGATAGTTATTTAAAAGAGCCAGATCCAGGGAAGGCTTCTTGAGGAGGGGCCGCACACCGCCGTTTTCAGGGCAGTCGGAAGCGCCCCCTCCGTCAACAAAGCGTTGACAATCCCCTGGAGCCAGCCTCGTGTCACCTCTCTGGAGGTAGAAACCAACCAGGAAGGGCACGGGTCCAGTAAACATGTAGTGGCATTCAGCCTCCCCAGTAATCTGTCCACACCCTCGGCGGTCACAGGATCGAACTCCTCCCACATAACCGTCTCAAGACTTGCCCCGGACACCTCCCCCGGGACCACCCAACTGGAGTCCAGCCCATCCCGAATCTGAGCGATTTTATCATGCAGAAATCGGGAAAACTCTTCTGCCCTACCCTGCAAGAGGTCCTCCCATGCTCTCGGCTCAAGCAGGGAGCGGGTCACTCTAAACAGAGTGGCAGGCCGATTTGCTGCCGATGCAATATGGGCAGAGAAGTGTGAACGCTTCGCCGCCTCTATCGCCACTAGGTAGGTCCTAATATAGGACCTCACCTGTGTCCGGTCAGACTCGGCACGACTGGCCTTCCAGATGCCCTCCAGATGTCTTTTCTGGCACTTCATCCCCCTCAGCTCCTCCGTGAACCACGGAGCCAAATGGGATCTGTGCCGAGTCAGAGGTCGCAAAGGCACAACTCGATCCAGAGCCTCAGCGGCCAACCTATCCCAGGTGGCCACCAAGTCTGTGGCCGAGTTATGAGCCAAAGTTTCAGGAAATGGCCCAAGCTCCATCTGAAACCGTTCAGGATCCATCAGGCGCCTGGGGCGGAACCATTTCCTCGGTTCCGCCTCCCTGCGATGGGGGGTGGCGGCACAGAAGTCCAGTCTAAGAAGAGAATGATCGGACCATGACAAGGGTTTTATAACTAGGTCCCCAGCACGATCATTCAACCACTGACCAGAGGCAAAAATCAGGTCCAGTGTGTGTGTCCCCGTGTGAGTGGGGCCAGAAACTAATTGGGTCAGATCCATGGCCGTCATGGAAGCCAGGAACTCCCTGGCCACCCCAGAGGTTTCCCCGAGCGAAGGCAGGTTGAAATCCCCCATGACTAAAAGCCTGGGGGTTTCAACCGCCAGCCCGGCTATCACCTCGAGGAGCCCGGGCAGGGCCGATGACACGTGGCAGGGAGCCAGGTACATTATCAAGAGGCCCATCTGAACCCCCTGACCCCACTTCACAAAGAGAGACTCACAACCAGCCGTCTGAGGAACAGTGGCCTCCCTAGGACAAAGGACTTCTCTAATAATCGCCGCCACCCCACCACCCCTTCCCTGAGACCTTGGTCGATGGAATGCTTGGAAACCTGGTGGGCACATCTCTACCAGAGGAACACCACCCTCTGGGCCCAACCAGGTTTCGGTGACCCCAGCCAGGTCCGCGCCCTCCTCCTGAATAAGATCGCAAATCAGGGGGGCCTTGTTAATGACGGACCTGGCATTACATAACATCAACTGGGTACTCAGGGCCTGAGACTCTGCACAAACAGGCCTGCCAGACGGGTCGGGAGGGTCGGAGCGCGCCACCGCTTGGAGACAGTGGGCACGCGATCCCCTAACCTGATATGGCCCTCTACCCCCGTCATATCTGCCCCTTCCACTTATGGTGCCAATGAAACCTGCCCCCTGTTGTCCGAATTGTGTTCGCCCCCACAACTCACGACCCTCTGGGCCCTCCCAGATGTGCACTCCAGCCTGGCTGACTCCAACCCCCCCCCAGGCTATCCCCCAAACCCGGTCCGGGTATCCTCCCTAACCTCAATAAATTACCATCCCCCAACCCTCTCCTAGTCACCCTCCCCAATCTCGATAAAACCCTGAATAAAAATTTAAAAAGTTTAAAACCCCCCCTAAAAATCCTTTTTTGATGGCCGTGCCACCTCTCCGGATCCCAGGAACCGTCCTTGAGGTAGGCCGTCGATAGACCGGAGGGCCACTTCAGGTAGTGGGGGACCCTCCCAAGAGCCCGTAGTTCCTCCGAGGAGTAACTGATCGATCTTTTAACCCTCGTCATCGCCGGATCGGGGACCACCGTCAAAATCACCAGCGTCCTTCGGGCCGGCCAGTCCCGCTGTTGCCCTTGCCATTTACGTCCCTGATGCCATCGTCCGCTCCGCCGTCCACGTCGCCTCCGAGATCGCAAAGGTCTCCCAGTCGACGCCACGCTAGGAGGGCCAACACCCTCCACGGCAAGGGGGCCTCCGCCCGCAGCAGCCGCGGAGGCCAGAACCAGATTGTCCAAGTCCTTGGAGCAGCAGATGGAAACAGGACAGATGGAAATAGAGCATGAGGCCACAGCAGAACTATCAGGGTCAGACGAAGGGTCCAGGTTTGAGGCGGGGCCTCCAGCCGCGGTGGGGCCTCCAGCCGCAAAACGACCCCGGCGAGGCATCTGCCCCCCCGCGGCCGCCGCGATACCGCCCGCTGCCACCGTCCGCTGTAACCGCAGCGGCCACAGCAGGGCCATCCTCCGGGCCGCCGGCATCAAGGCAGGGTACCTCCGAAGAGCCCCCAACCATGGGGCAGCCAGATGAAGTGGGGTCCGGGTTCGCTGCAGGGCCTCCAGCCGCAAAATGACCATGACGAGGCCTCCGCCCCCCCCCCCGTGGCCGCCGCGGTACCACCCGTTGTTACTGACCGCGGCAGCCGCAGCGGCCGCAGGTGGACCGTCTTCGAGGCCGCCGGCACCCAGGCAGGGGACCTCCAAAGAGCCCCCGACCCTGGGGCAGCCCCAACAATGTCGGCAGCCACAGCCGCCGCCTCCGCGGCAGCCGCCACCTCCACAGCCACCAGCTGTGGCCTCCGCGAAATCATTGCCGCCGCCGCCACCGCCGCCGCCCAAAGAGACCACCTGGGCGGCCTCCTGGCGGCTCATCCGATGCCCCGGACGCCTCCAAACCCCTCGATACCCCCACCATGCATGGGGGCCGAGGGGGGAGGCCGGCTTAGCCGGCAAAACGGGCGCTCGGCAGAGCTCCCCTCGATCGGAGCTTCCGGTCGCCATCTTGGATTCAGCCTTTCTGGATCGGGACACACTTCGCATGGTCATATCCACCCTCATCATCTCCTGGCTGGATTATGCCAATGCTCTCTACATGGGGCTCCCCTTGAAGAGCACCTGGAGGCTACAGCTGGTGCAAAATGTGGCCGCGCGGGTGGTCTTGGGGGCTCCTCTGAGCTCCCATGTTACACCACTTTTGCGCAAGCTACATTGGCTCCCAGTGGCCTTCTGGGTGTGATTCAAGGTGTTAGTGACCACCTTTAAAGCGCTCCATGGCTTGGGATCTGGGTACTTATGGGACCGCCTGCTGCCACCATCAGTCTCTCGCCGACCAGTGCGCTCCAATAGAGCGGGCCTCCTTGGGGTACCACCGGCTGGATGACTGGTGGCCCCAAGTGTTTGGGCCTTCTCTATGAGAGCCCCCTCCTTCTGGAACGAATTGCCCCTGGAGATAAGGACCATCCCCGACATGTTGACCTTCTGGCGCGCACTAAAAATCCACCTATTCCATCTAGCCGGTCTGGCCTAGAGTTATATAAAATGGTTATAAATTCGGCTTTTAAATGGTTTTTAACTTTTCTAATTCCCCACTCTTAATCTCTTAAAGCCTATCTATTTAATTCTTTTAATTTATTTTAAAATTATTATATTTGTATTTATATGTTTTTATCTCACTGTGAACCACCCCGAGTCCTTAGGGAGAGGGGGTGGTATACAAATTTGAATAAATAAATAAATAAATAAATAAATAAATAAATAAATAAATAAATAAATAAATAAATAAATAAAATACATGAATTTCTCCTCTTACTAAATACGGCTAAATTAGACATTATTTTTTGTCTGTGAATTAGACATTATTTTTTGGCTCAACACATCTCTCCCTGACTCCATTACCACTGTAAGAGACTATCATGTTTACCGATTAGATTGTGAAATCCGTAGAGGAGGTGGTGTTGCTATCTTCTATAAAAAGTCCCTACATCTAAAAAACATCCAAGTTACCCAGGAGCTTGCTATTCCTGAGACCATCGTCTGTGAACTGTCCTTAAATATCACAATTTGGTTCTTACTGTGTTATAGAGCCCCTGATTATGACATCGAGCATGCAAACAAGCTAATACACTATTAACATGGGCAGCATCCTGCCCACACACTTTTATCTTTCTTGGTGACTTCAATCTACCTCATATTAACTGGACCCTTAATGAATGTACAATTGAACCCACACATGCAACCTTCTACAATGCAGTAACAAATCTGGGACTAGATCAACCAATAACCAACAACATTAGACTTAACAACTGCCTTGATCTCATCTTCTGCAATAGTTTGAATTCAATTTATGGAATACAAATTAAAGAACCCTTTTTCAATGGTGACCACAGCATGATTGATTTTTGTCTCAACATACGTCCACAGAAAAATCAACACAACGATGTGATCCCCAGACATAACTTCAAAAAAGGCAACTATGATCTTTTAGACAATGATCTCTCATCCCTTGATTGACAATTTCTATTCTCTGGATGCAATACTGTAGAAGACTATTACAATATATTTTTACTTGAAGTCAAAAGAGTCATCAAACTATATGTACCAATAACAACTGCCAAAACCAGAAAAAACAAATTACCCAAAGCAATAAGGAAACTCCAATCCAAAAAGAAATCTCTTAGGCAGAAAAACAATTCTGGTCACGTTGCCAACTTCAAAACCTGATACAAAAAATTATGCCACCAGATAAAAACTGAATGCACCAATTATCACATTAAACAAGAAGAAAACCTTCTATGCACCAATTCCACCTGCTCTTTCTACAATTTTGTAAACAACAAACTAAAAGACTCAAGGTCCATCCCCCCCCCCCAAAAGGACCTAATGGTAAAGACTGCAACAAAGACACTATTAAAGCCAACCTCTTTAACACATTCTTTGGCTCAGTATTTGTAAACAGCAATGGATCATTCCCAGTATTTCCTAGTCGAACCACAGACAACTACAATGATCTAATACTTATCGATGATCTAATACTTATCTCTATCTATTGGACCAGACTTAATATGTGCCTACCTCTTAAAAAAACTATCCACTGCCATAGCAGAAACTCTAAGCATAATCTTTGACAAATCATTCAGGACCAGCTCCTTGCTAAAACTATGGTCACAAGCCACGGTCATCCCCATCTTCAAAAAGGGAGACCCCAGCCTAATTGAAAATTACAGACCAATCTCTTTATGCTGCGTCACCTGTAACATCATGGAATCAATTATTAACCAATCCATCACCCTCCACTTAGAAACAAACAACCTACTCTCTAATAAACAATTTAGTTTCAGGAAAAAACTATCATGTAATCTGCAACTCTTACACTGCAAAACCATATGGACTACACAACTCGATCAGAGCAAAGCAATAGATGCAATCTACATAGACTTCTGTAAAGCCTTTGATTCAGTGGTACATGACAAACTACTCCTAAAATTAAAATCTTACAGTATCTCTGGACACCTACATAACTGGATAGAAATATTCCTGTCAAACAGGCAACAAAAGGTCAAAATTGGGAGTGTCCTATCAAATTCTGTACCTATCAACAGTGGTGTCCCCCAAGGCAGTATTCTAGGACCAACTCTTTTCATACTCTACACAAATGACCTCTGTGATCATATCAAGAGCAACTGCGTTCTATTCGCTGATGATGTAAAGCTATTCAACACCACAGATAATACTGCTACCCTTCAAAATGACCTTGACTATGTATCAGAATGGTCAAACAAATGGCAATTTCAAATCTCAACAAATAAATGCTCTGTCTTAGATATTGGCAAAAAAAATCAGAAAATAAAATACAGGCTGAATAGTCAAGACCTTGTTGATCCAAACTCTGTCAAGGATCTTGGAGTACTCATCTCAAATGACCTAAATGCTAGAGCCCACTGTAACTGCATAGCCAAAAAGGCGTTAAGAGTTGTTAACCTAATCTTACGTTGCTTTTTCTCTGGTAATATTACACTAATAACTACAGCATACAAAACATTTGCTAGACCTATATGCGAATGCAGCTCATCAGTCTGGAACCCACATTACATATCTGATATTAATAAAGTTGAAAAAGTCCAGAAATATTTCACTAGATGAGTTCACCACTCCTCTACTCATTGCAGAATACCTTATGCCACCAGACTCGAAATTCTAGACCTAGAAAACCTAGAACTACGCTGCCTTCAGTCCGATCTAAGTATAGTATATAAAATCATACATTGCAATGTCCTACCTGTCAATGAATACTTCAGCTTCAACCATAACAACACAAGAGCAAACAATAGATACAAACTCAAGGTTAATCGCACCAAACTTGATTGCAGGAAATACAACTTCAGCAACAAAATGGTCAATGTCTGTAATACTCTACCTGACTCTGTGGTTTCTTCCCCAAACTCCAAAAACTTTAACTTTAGACTGTCTACTATTGACCTCACCCCTTTCCTAAGAGGTCTGTAGGGGGTGTGCATAAGCGCACCAACGTGCCTACCGTCCCTGTCCTATTGTTTCTTTTATATTTTTTTTTATTTTTCTTATATGTATCCATGTATTCATAACTATGTTTTTACTTATACCTATTATCTTGTAAGCAATTGACAAATAAAAATAAATAAATAAAATAAAATAAATACAACATTTGAAGCCCATGTCCAGGATACGTCTGTGTGTGGTGGCTCTTGATGCACTGACTCCAGCCTCAGTCCACTCCTTTGTGAAAGTACCAACACTTTTGCACGGCCTTTTCCTCATAATCCTAGGCTGCGGTCATCCCTGCTGCTTGTGCACCTTTTTCTTCCACACTTTCCCCTTCCACATAACTTTCTATTAATGTGCTTTGATACAGCACTTTGGGAACATCTAACTTCTTTTGCAATTACTTTTTGAGGCTTTCCCTCCTTATGGAGGGTGTCAATGATGGTTTTCTGCACAAATGTCAGGTCAGCAGTCTTTCTCATGATTGTGATTACTACTGAACCAGACTGAGAAACCATTTAAAGGCTCAGGAACCCTTTGCAGATGTTATGGCTTAATTAGCTGATTAGAGTGGGACACTTTGAGCCTAGAATTGAACCTTTTCACAATATTCTAATTTTCTGAGATTGTGGATTTGGGGTTTTCATGAGCTGTAAGCCATAATCATCTCAATTATGACAAATCACAGCTTGAATTATCTTGCTTTGCATGTAATGAGTCTATCTCATATATTAGTTTCACCTTTAAAGTTGCATTACTGAAATAAATGAACTTTTGCATGATATTCTAATTTTTTGAGTTTCAGTTTGTATCTGTATCTGTTGAAGTCTGTACCTCTCCTGTTTAGTTGCAGTACCAGCCAGACGTTATAGAAGAACAGGAGATAGGCTCAATAATTCCTGAGTAAAACTATTTCAATAGCTCCTGGGGCAATCTGTATTTCCTGAGTTGACGCAGGAAGAACACTATTTCTTGTGCCTTTTAAATGATAGTTCTAATGTTGGGTGTCCATTTCAATTCCTGGGATATTATAGAATCAGATTCTACTGCTGATACTGTGCGGTCAGATATAGTAAGCAGTGGTAGAATAGAGAGACTCCTAACATCCACTTTAATCTCTATCATTTTAAGTATGTTCAGTCCAGATTTTCCAGCTGCACCATAGTGCCAGCTATTCAACCTCCCATCTCTCTATAGACTTATCATCATCTTGAATGAGCCCAATGACTTTTATTATTCTGCAAACAAAAAATCAGCACACACATACACCCCCCAAAAAACAGACAAAGCAATTTTGATCTCATGGAAGGTAAATAAACTAAACTTATATCACAAATGAAAATGAGTTTTAATAAAATCCAAACATTTAAACCTGAGAAAGTTAAATCTGCAAGAAATGAAAACCTTGTCAAGTTGCTGAAACAAAGAAAACTAGGTCAGTAACATCCATTCTCAGAAAAAAGAAAGAAAAATGGAATACTAATTTATAGCAAACCAATTTCCTGGGAAGTACTAGAACAATTAAAAAATAGAGAAGGAAGAACATTAATCTTGAATTTAAGAATAGAAGGCAAGATTTTAACACTGATATCCAAGTGTGCTCCAAATACAGATAAGAAACAATTCAATATGACATGAGGCTGGCTCCAGGGGATTATCAACGCTTTGTTGAGAGAGGGGTCGCTCCCTACTGCCCTGAAAATGACGGTGGTGCGGCCCCTCCTCAAGAAGCCTGCCCTGGACCCAGCTGTTTTAAATAACTATTGTCCAGTCTCCAACCTTTCTTTTCTAGCGAAGGTTGTTGAGAGTGTGGTGGCGCGTCAGCTTCCTCAGTACCTGGAGGAAGCGACTTACCTCGATCCTTTCCAATCGGGTTTCAGGCCCAGGCATAGTACCGAAACAGCATTGGTCGCGTTGGTTGATGATCTCTGGAGGGCCCATGACAGGGGTTATTCCTCTGTCCTGGTCCTGTTAGACCTCTCGGCGGCTTTTGATACTATCGACCATAGTATCTTATTGCGGCAGTTGGAGGGGTTGTGGCTTGGAGGAACTGTCCTGCGATGGTTCTCCTCCTTCCTCTCCAACCGCTCGCAATTTGTGTTGATGGGGGGGGAGAGGTCCACCTCTAGGCCCCTCATTTGTGGGGTGCCTCAGGTGTCAGTCCTCTCCCCTCTTTTGTTCAACATTTATGTGAAGCCACTGGGGGAGATCATCCGTGGTTTTGGGGTGCAGTGTTATCTGTATGCAGATGATACTCAGCTTTACATCTCCACCCCAAGCCACCCCAACAATGCTGTGGAGGCTATGTCCCGGTGCCTGGAGGCTGTGTGGATTTGGATGGGCGGGAACAGGCTCCAGCTCAACCCTTCCAAGACTGAGTGGCTGTGGTTTCCGGCGCCCCGATATAGTCAGCTGACTCCGTCGCTGGCTATTGGGGGAGAGATCTTGCCCCCCAAAGAGAGGGCTCGCAATTTGGGCGTCCTCCTGGATGCATGGCTGTCTTTAGAAGACCGTATTACGGCCGTCTCCAGGGGGGCTTTTTATCAGGTTCACCTGATTCACCAGTTACGGCCCTTTCAAGATCGGGATGCCTTACGTACGGTTACTCATGCCCTTGTCACCTCTCGCCTGGACTACTGTAACGCTCTCTACATGGGGCTCCCTGCCAGGAGCACCTGGAGACTCCAACTGGTACAAAATGCGGCCGCGTGGGTGGTTATGGGGGCGTCACATATTGGATCCGGATCTGGGGCCTGGTGTAAACATCCTTGGCTGGGCAGACACAACAAGCTGGAATCCACAAAGGTCCTGTAGGAACAAACACAACAACACAGCCTTGCCCCATCACCCCCAAATAACTAAAACATTCAATTAATTTAAGGTAAATAGAAACATTCATTTACATTCAATTAATGTAAGGTAAATGGAAACATTAAATTGCATTCAACTGAATTAAGATAAATAATACTTTTTTAACCTGTGTTGATTTAAGGTGTTGATTTAAGGTAAATAATACTTTTTAAACTTTTTTTAGAGACACCTTTCCCTCCTTTTTTATTTATTTGTGGAGACAGGCCTTAAATGACCAATGAGCATGTTCCATTATGGCTATATTGCAGGTTGTACAAAAGTGCAAAAAAAACAAAAAACAAATATCATGTTGTAAAGAGAGGGCTTGCCTAGTAGGTAACATCCATTTGCCAAAGTTGATGATAAAACAATCTTGCATTTTGATGGAAAAAAGAATGACTGAAAAAAAAAATCAGCAAAGCTATAGCCTTAAGAAAGAGGCCCAGAAAGGGGCAAGTGACTACATATGTAAGAAATATCTTTGGTCTTGTAGTACCTGTTGCAAAATTAAAAATAAGGTCATAAGATTAGGGATAATCCTGGGCGTAATATAAGCACCTGTAAGATTAAAAGAAGTTAACAAACATAATGATAGTCAGAGATTAAATCAAAAGGCTGTTGAGAAAAAGTTTTGAAAGTTAAAATAGCTGGACACTTTCCAGGTATCATCTTGAGGATCCTTGTAAAGGAAGAAGTCATTAAGTAAGCAAGCCAAAGTTCTTTAGGCAAACAATACAGCTTACATAATCATGCAAAGAACATTGAAGAGATAAGTTTTTCTAAAAATAAAATTAAAAATTAGATTTACATGACTCCATCATTTACACTTTATTGTACTTATCAAAAATTAGAAGAAAAAGTTATTTGCAAAGTTTTTCATGATTTTACCTGTTGTGCTAATAATAGCTATGCATTCTTAACATTCTTGTTGTAAACCCTCCAAGTGGAGTCAAATTTTAGTGTCAATTCTCTACTTTAATCAAAATATGGATTAAGAGCATGTACAGAGTGCAGTTAGTTTTAAATTTTGATTCCCCTTGCTGAAACTGGGAATTGAGCCATCTTCAAAGATAATGGTTCCAGGTGAGCTGAACCTGGGAACTGAGCCACCTATACAGATAACATTCCAGGCAATTTGCCAATCTCAGCCTATCTATCTGAGGCTTCTTTGTGTGAAAATCACTAAAAAATCAGGAGATGAATCTATGCAACCTATAAAAAAGTTATTTTCCAACCTCGCCTTTTTCAAGGCAAAAACTCAAAGCAGAGGGGCAAAAAATTGTTAAAGTGATCAAAAGCTTCACTCTCCCCCCTCCCCGCCTCTGCTTTTACAAACCAAAAAGTTAACAACCAGGAAAAAAAAGGGGGGGTTAAATACTACATAGAAATCACATCCATCTCTTCCACTCAACATTCTTTTCACCAATAAATCACACACAAATAACATTCAATATAAGCAAGCGTAGCAAAGCACACACAAATACCCACACAAATAATCCTTTCTTTCCAGTAAATCACATACATTTCGTCTGGATTTTTCTCATTTCCTTGCACATGCTATTTTACTCTCCTTTCAATCTAGAATGGGGGTCAACACACAAACATCCACACCAACTTTTTTACCATCAACATTCTCACAAATTTGTACTGTAAACAAACTACTTGCATACCTACAATTCTTTTCTGAGAGCCAATAAGCTCCATCGTAAAGGATCTCACCCTCCAGGGCTGGAAATGATTACATACAGACACATTCTCACACACATTTCCAGACCTGGGGAGGTTTTGCCCCTTTAAATTTCCACATTTTCTTTTTTTGAAAAACCTGTAGTTTGTTCTCAGAGCACCAGGAGAACTCAAGGAGCAGTTCCAATCACAAAGGCGGTTGTGGGCCCGAATTACTGCCTATCTGCTTCCCATAGCTCTAAGTCCAATCCAAAAAGCCAATTTAATTCTCTGGCTGCCAAACATATTACAATTAATTTATTTTGAGCTGCAGCTGTTCCAATTAGGGCTATACACAGGTAAAGGAATTAGGGCTATATACAGGTAAAGGATATTTTTCTTCCATTCAATCCTATTCAATTCTGCATACAATTATTTTACATTATTATACATACACAACTAAGCTCTATTCTGCATGCAATTATTATACATTATTATACATAAACATCTAAGAAGTTTTAATGGAAATCACATCCTGAAAAAAATAGTAAACATTTTCTTCTTCTCTTAGTTCTTTTTAACACACATATAACAGCAAAAATTAATCATATCTTCTTTGATCAACCCCAAGGTACTTTATGGAGGGGCTCTATTTTAAACATGAATCTGTGTCTTGTTCCATGCTTCTGAACAGCAGAGCTAACTGTAGACCATTGAACTCAATGGGGCATGCCTTCTACATTCAATTCTGCCACCCAGTGCATCAGAAGAGAGCAGTTGCCTGCATTCCAATTACATCCATTGTTCTATTTTCTTAAGCATTAAATAATTAAAAAGATTAAACATAAAAATTTTAAACAAATAAATTTATGTGTCTCTGTCCTGGGTTTCTAGCTTAAATCTCTTCTTTTCTAATTGTTCCTTTAATATTTGCCTTATGGGGGTGTACAATGGCCTTGGAGAATCAAAAACTTAGCCTGCTCAGAAAGAGCTGAAAGTCCAATTAGAGAAGATTTTGTAATGCCAATTTTTACCTGATCATAATCAGGAGGGGGGCTTATAGTCAATTATTATTTTGCTGAGACATCAGAGCCCAATTATTGTTTTACTAATACATCAGAGCCAGATATTTCCACTGCATGATAGCATTGATACCATCAGTGTAATATTTGGACTGGAGCCCTGGGTTCAATATGTAAAGTATGCCCTAACCTTATCCAATCTTGTAACCTGAGCTTCCCACACTTAGGGTACTAGGGACAATGCTTCCCTATCTCCCCAATCAGCTTGTTTATGTCAGCCTCAGGTACATTTGCACCTGATTTATGTAACAGGAATCTGAGTTCCTGAGCATGTTCCTGCTATGTTGAAATAGATTGCAACCCATACTTACCACTGAGGGGTCTCATGAGACGAAGGTGCACCTTGGGATCTATTCCAGATGGTAGTAAGTACATTGGCTGTTGCCTTACCCTGATGGGTTTGTCCCTGGTCGGGCGCCATATGTGGCAATCAAAGACCAGTTATTACAGGGTCCAAAGATGTCTGACTGCCGGGGCAGTGTTTATTACATTTATAAGGTTTTTACAAGAAGACAAAGGCAACATAGATACAGCATCTTTATTGGAGAATAGATGCCACATGGGTGAAAGCTCCCATCCACATTGGTACAACCTCCCAACCAATCCTTAAGCCTAGTGGTGATGTTAGTAAATGAGATCACCTATATGTCTGGAAAGTTAGGGATTTTCCACCTTTACCAAAATATAGGGAATGAGATCATGCAGTAATAAAAGAGAGCCCCTTAGACAGATGTGCAGTCTGCTGCTAGCATCTAGCACCATCCAGAGGATCTCAGTGGCTACCACAGAACATGATTCCAAAAAGAAGATTAAAATATGTCAAACAAAATCATTTTGAAAATGCAAACAAAACAGGGAACCTTATAGCATCACATTTGAAAATAGAATGAAAGAAGAATGGTGATAGCAAAAGAGTAAAAGAACAAACAGTTACATTCATGATTAACAGAATGTAATCAGTGAAGAATGTGCACAATTTTGAAGTAATTAAATACTAAGAACAAAATAAATGGAGAAAATAAATGAAGGAAAAATCTCTTCTCTAAACAGAAATATTTTTACAAGGAGAAAGACAAAGAAAAGTGCAAACAGAGGAGATCACAGATTAATGTCATGAAATATCAAGCACAAACATACTTGGCTTCATGCAGTAATAGGATTCAATTTTTTTACTACTACCAGTTCTGTGATGGGCCTGGCAGGGGAAGGATACTGTAAAATCTCCAGTCAGAGGTGGTATTTGCCGATTCTCTGAACTACTCAAAATTTCTGCTGCCAGTTCTTCAGAACTGGTCAGAACCTGCTGAATATCACCTCTGGCTTCATGATCTTATTTTCTAATAGTGCAGGTGAAATATTTTTGGATGTACCTATGCAAATTTTGAACTCCATAGAAGATATGACTTTTATAACTATCACTAATAATATTTTCTGTATCATTGTAATATTTCCTTCATATATGAATTTGTTTTCTATATCCTTCTGATATTTCCTCCTATAGGAATTTGCTTTTTCCCTCTAATATCTGTCAAAGTTCTTTCGTGGTTAGCATCAGTTCTTCAAATATGTTTTTATTCAGCAATTTGGAGACTACATGTCTTCTGGTGGTTCTGAGTTGCTTACAGTATACAAAGATCAGTACAAAATGACTTCCTGTTTGAGTTTCTTCAGAGACAGTCAGAAATCCGTGATCGTGCATGGTTTCTGTCTGTGCTTGCTGCTGGAGCGCCCCGAGCTGGCTGGTTTCAGGGTTAAGCCACCCCATAGAGGTGGTGAAGAAAGGGGAGACTGTCAGCAGGGTCAAGGAGAGCCGCATCTCCCCTGCCCAGCTGATCTTTATTCCCTTTCCTGAAGGCAGTTTTAGTGCTGGCTAGAAATGGCCACCTCAAAGAAAAACCCAACCAGAAAAGAATGTACAGGAGGAAGATAAGAAGAGAAAGTTTTGATTGACTGGGTTGAATTGAAAAGCAAGAATGCAAGATACCCTGAATTTTAACTGTAAAAAATTAAGTTGTTCCCAAAGAAAATTTGGAAGCAGCGAAGGAGAGACGAAAGGGAAAGGATTTGGTTTTTTTCCATCTCCCTCCTTTCCTTATATTGACAGTTAAGAGAAAGTGAAAAAAAATCTGCTTTGACATTAATAGGCAATTAAGCTGGAAATAAAATTTCAAAGGGATAATAAAGATAAAGATTCTTGGATACTTAAATGTTTAAAAGAAGGAAAGGAGAGAAAAAGCAAGAATAAGGCAGGATCTGGAAAATGGAGGAGACTGCTGGGAATTAAAAAGAACTCACAGTGAAACTTTAACAAGATTCCTAAAAGATACATTCTAACTGGAACTTTGCAACAAAATAATAGAGCCCTCAAGAAGAGAAAGTGAAAAAAGAAGCAAGAAGAAACAGCTTTGGATTACTTGGACTAATTGGTGATTTTTGGATTTTTGGCTATTGGATTTAAATGATTAAAATCAATCGAGTGGTTGTTTAAAAGTGTTTAAAATGGCAACACTCTGGGAAGTACTGAAAATGGAACTTAAAAAATACAAAGAAGATGCATTAGAAGGAAGGGGTTCTTTTGGCTTCATATTTCAATTTTTAGAAAACGGAGATCCTGAACTATGAGAAACAACAAGAAATACTTGTGGAGCAAGAAGATCAGGACAAAGAAGAAGCCATCTTTAATGACCAAGTAACCTTGTGTGAAGGAAAAAAGGGAAAGTTGGGAAAGAGAGTGGAAAGTTTAGGACTTAAAAAAACAACCCCCCCAAAAAAAGGAATAGTTTGAAAAATAATTACAATACTAAGGAAGAGAAGAGAGGATTACAGAAGAGAGAATTAGAAGTAGAGAGACATGGGAGCAAAAAAGAGAGGAAGAAGAAGAGGGGGAAGAAGGAAAGGAAAAGAAATTATAAAAGACAGAAACAGGATATAGAGAAACAGGGAAAAGGCATAAGAATTGAAATAATAAGCCTATTTAGAGATAATGGGTGAGAATTTAATTGAAAAAAGGATTCTGCAAAGTAATATTATATTAGAAATAGAAATAAGTTTTTTAGAAAATATGAGATAATGTGTGATTAAAATGATGGATAAAATACTTACTGTAATGTAATGGAATGTTTGTTAATAAATAAATGGAATAAGAGAAAGTGGAATTAGGAAAAGAGGGGAACACTTTAATTAACTATGGAAAGTTTAAGTTGTTATAATTGATTTTAGATATGAGATAATTGTTTATATATGTTCCCAAGGAAGTATGACTGTAACTGATATTATTAGAATTGAATTGGAAGAGAATAAGTGTTTTATCTATTATTGTTATATATATATATATATTTCTTTAAAGAACATAGTGTGTATTTTAAGAATGTACCAAGCAGAATGTGATTGGAATTTATGTATTATATAGAATGTTATAACTCTAAAGGCATAAATTGAAGTTTAAATAAGAGTTAAATGGATAAAATTTAAAGATATAAAGGTGTCATACTCCAATTAGTAATTATAGGGGAAAATTTGTTTAATGAGAAAAGACAATATGGAATTGAAACAGGACAGATAAAAGTATAAATACAATGAATAGAAAGATATTAAAACTTGCAAAAAGATATATAATTGAATTTAGATGTGAGATAATTAAAAATAAACTAATATTAAAGATAAAATCGAATTGGAGGGGAATGAGTATCTTATCTACTATTGTTATATATATTTTTGTTTAAAGAATAGAGTGTGTATTTTAAGAAGATATTAACTAGAATTTGATTTGGATGTATTATATGGAATTTCAAAGGCATAAATTGAAGTTTAAACAAGAGTTGAAATTAAGAGATATAAAGGTGTCATATTTTAATTAAAATTTGGTTAATGATAAAAGATGATATGAAATTTGAAACAGGCAGATAAAGTATAAATACAATGAGTAGAAAGACATTGGAATTTAGAAAAAGATATATAATTGGATTTAGATATGCGATAATTAAGAATATTGAGTAAATTAAAGTTATGGAGAAAAAGTTAAAATAGTAAGATATGGAAAAGAATATAAAGATGAATATGAAACTGAATTCGTGTCTGTATAGAGAAGTGATAACCTGGGACCAAAAGATCTAGAAAAACCAAAAGCCAACTAATCAGGGCTCAACCTATCACAAAGTCCAGGGGAAAGCCAGTCTTCAATAGTTCTGAATGACATCAGAGTGCCAGCAATTTGAATCTCTGGGTGGTATCTTTCCAGAGGTATCTTCTCATCAGTTCTGAGAAGGCATGCTTCCTGGAATCCCACTAGATGCCTTTAATTTATGGAGCCAAAGTGTATCCACTTGCCCAATCTGATCAGCACTCAAATTGCACTCAGAAGCCTATTACAAGTAGGCATGGGCATAATGAGGCATGCAAATCGCTATCTATCCTGCCACTTGCTGGGCTGGGTATAATCTCTGAATGGTCTACAAGACTTCCAGATGTACAATAGATTAGAATAGTTCATTTGTAAAATGAATAATATATGAGTGGCCGTCTGAAGGGCCTTCATTCAAGGATCACAATCAGTGACAATTGTATCATTCAGAATTTAGAATTTATGCATTAACTTCCATTTAAAACAAAATTCAAAAAATGAATCATCTTGATACATAATATCATTTTGTTCTCCCAGGTAAAATCCAAGCAGAGATTGCAAGAGAGATTGGTGATATTCAACCAAGGACTGACCACCGGGCCAAAATGCCTTACACTGATGCTGTAATTCATGAATGTCAAAGATTTGCTAATATTGTTCCCTCCAATTTGCCACATGCAACCACCCTGGACATAACTTTCAAAGGCTTCTTTATCCCCAAGGTGATTAATCTGAAATCATTGTATTATATCAGATCTAGTCTCTCATGTTCAATGTGTAGAAAAAAATAGTCCTTAAATGAATAGAAAATCCACAGACTGTTATTTTATTAAAACAATTTTTATAGATGCATCTCTCAAGGTGCCAATGGGAGATGGTTTTATTTGGCATTCTGAAACTGCCCCACGTCTTGATTCATGAGAGATGGTTTATTCTCTTGTTCTATTCGTTTATTTCTTCCTAGTCTTGGTTTATTGCTTTATTTCCCCTCCGTATCTTTAGTAAGCTTTTATTATTTGGGGGAGTGGGGGGGTCTGCATTTTCTTGATATTTTTTTCTTATTTTTATTTCCAAAAGTAAAAAGTATATAATGTGCATATTCAAAATCCTTGATTTATTGTGCTCGCTTTAGCAGCACATATACTAAAATTGGGACGATACAGAGAAGGTTAGCAAAATCCTTCATTTATTGATGTTTTCAATCTTAATATGATCCAAATTTCTTTTATAGCCAGAGTTTGACAACAAAACACTGGCAATACCTCTCAAGGACAAAAGAAGATATTCCATAACAAAATGACCACAAAAAAAAAAACATATTTCCGACAATAGAGAGTAAATAAAAATGGAAAATACTCATTTCTTTAGAAAGAAAAAGAAAAAAGATCAAATATATATATAAAAGAAAAATGAAACAGTTCTTTTAAGGACTAGTAAAATACAAAATCCTTGCAGTAGAAATCTGATGCAAACATAAATCAAATCAAATCAGTAGTGAAATTATCAAGGAGAAAGTCTTGGCACAATAGGTTGCCATGCAGCAAAAGTGAAATTGTTTGATAACTGCAAAGCAAAGCACGAAGAGATAAAAAGCTCACATTTATAGTCCAGCAAGGGGTGTATAAAGTAAGTCAGTGTTCAAACAGATGGTTAATTAAAAATGTAAATCAATTGCAAAAAAATGATGCTTAAAAACCAAGGTGTATCTAAAGAATACACTGACAGGAAAAGATGGAGATGGAAATATAGTTTTAATATATTTTTTAAATTGAATATTGCTCCAAGCCCAATACTTAATTGTCAATAACCACTTTACAAACTCCCTGGATTAATTTCCATAGACCTGCATTAAATGGACATATTCTTTCCTTTTCAACCTTTTATCCTTTCATTTTTTAGGGCACGTACATCATTCTATTGCTGACTTCTGTGCTCCATGATGAATCCCAGTGGGAGAGACCTCATGAATTCTACCCTGAACATTTTCTTGACTCAGAAGGAAAATTTGTAAAAAGGGACGCATTCATGCCATTTTCTGCAGGTGAGATTCTCTGATGTCATAGATTATGTTCCATAAAAGGCAACCCTTAACACTTTGTTTGAAAAGAAAAGCAATTTATACAATCTTGATATCACAGATCTTATTTTGACAAAGTTTAGGCCTCATGGACAACATGTGTGGCCAGGCTCATTCAGGGACTAGTTTATTCCAAGGTCTGTCTGGACAATCATCAACCTTGTGCATGAGTTACTGATATTCCTGCTGCACTTAATATCAGCATCTCTACATTTTGGAAGTCTGGGATGAATCTTGTCTTTCAGCCTTCATGACTAATTGGGGCCTTCCGATGGACAGACTTTGGTTCTTCTTAGTTTGACCCCTTTATTAGCTTTCCTTAAACTTTTCTTATTACATTAGAGCAATGTAGCACAGCATAAAGTGCAACAAAGCAAAATAAAATAAGATGGTAAAGAAAGAGTGTTAGAGAGAAGGGAAATTAAACCAGGACTACAATTAAATACATTTTAAAAATTCTTTCAAAGTTTAAATAAAAAAAAGTAAAAATAGAATCCTGAATTCTAGTGCTTTGAAACACTTCTGAAAGAATCTAATTCAGTCATTTGTAGTCCAAGCCCTTGAATCCAACTACTGTCAGTAGTTTGGCCCTGATTTCCTTGTAAATTGTGCAGTGGAGGACACAGGAAATAATATTTTCCCCTTGACTGACTACACAGAGATAGAGCCAGGGATGGGATTCTACCAGTTCACACCTATTTGCTAGAACCGGTTGTTAACATTCTAAGCAGTTCGGAGAACCGGATGTTAGAAGAAATTACTGGCCTAATCCTGTAAGGAAGGCAGGAAGGAAACATTCTGCTGTTGCTTACAGAAACTGCCTTTCCGTTAATCCTTATTACATTCCTGGCAGGACTAGACTTCCTGTCTCAAGAACCTCTCTGGAGTTGTTTTTCCTTCCTTTGCTGGTACTTTGCTTGTGCAGAGTGACCATTCAAAGTTACAATGGCACTGAAAAAAGTGTCTTATGACCATTTTTCACACTTACAACTGTTGCAGCATCCCCACAGTCATGAGAGGCCAGGGGAGGAGATGCGTGCCTCGATGTGAGTGATATTGAATTGGCCACACTCTGCGAATAACATGACCACCAAGCCACGCCCACCAACTAAGCCACGCTCACAGAACCAGTTGTTAAAATATTTGAATCCCACTCCTGGATAGAGCTGCTGTTCAACAGGGCCCTTAACAAACTTCCCTTCAAGCAATGCCAAAACCATGCTCTGCTGTCAATGGGGCATAAACGAAGTACACAGTGTAGCATTGATAATATTCATAAGATTCTACGAGAGGCTTCAGAGTTTTTGTTGTATAAGCCCTTGATTTACAACTTCAATTAGCCCAAAATTTCTGTTGCTAAATGATACATTTGTTTAAGTGAATTTTACCCTCTTTTACAACTTTTCTTGCCAAGCTGTTAAGTGAATCACTGCAGTTAAGTTAGAATTGGCTGTCAAGTGAATCTGGCTTTTTCATTGACTTTCTTTGTCACAAGGTCTCCAAAGGGGACCCAGGGACACTGCAACCATCATAAATATGAGTCAGTTGACTCATATTCGAATTCAGCATTTGAATTTTGGTCACATGACCATGGGATGCTGCAAAAGTCGTAAGAGTGTAACTTCAAAGAGTCGCTAAATGAACTTTTGTAAATCGGAGATTACCTGCAATGGCATCAGGATGAAAATATAGATGACTGTACCACAATCGGATATTTATTAGTGTCCTTTTCAAAAAGCCTTTCTGTGCTCTATTCCAAGAACTAAATCCCCACTCCCCAAAGAGCAGAGAATTAGATAAGCAGAAGGGATGCCCTGGAGAAGCCTAAAATCTTCTCCATGAAATTATTTTTGAATTATGCCCAAGTGAGTGATAACCCACTCATCCCCACAAATAGCTCGGATCCATAATTATCTGAGCTAGCACCATGCCTTACAATATTTTAATTGTTCCCTTCTAGAATCAGAAATCTTTTTTTAAAAAGTTTTTTTAATTATTTAAATACATCTTTGCGAGAACAGTGTAGTTTTAGGTGTTTTACATTTTAAATCAACCATGTTCATAATCACAAATACAACTTTCCAGCATCACTTCATTATCTGTCATCATTTTTACATCTTTATATTCTCATGAATTACTTCATTTCATTAGTCATTCAAAGTTTTCATCTTAGTTTGTAGTTATCCTTAATCATATATTCTCATATTCACAACATTTATATTATCAAATTTTAACAATATATCTTCTTATGCAAATAGATAACAAAATAATTAATTAATTAAAGACATATTAATTCATCTTTAATTTCCTTAATCATGTATTTTTGTGCTTACTGTGTTTACAATTTCATATTATTCTTTAAACATTCAAAAAAAATCATCTTAATTTATATTATTCACCATTATTTTCCCCCCATCTTACATTTGCCACTATTGCTTATATTTTATCTTCTATATGTAGCCTTCCCTCTAACATATCCTTTTTGTATAAATATTTTCTTTTAACCAGTAAATTCTAATTTACATTATTTTTACTTTATTACCTTATATATATGAATAAAAGATACACAAACATTATCCTACTTTACGGTTATATATTTTCTCTGTCAGGCTCCACATAATATTTCATTTTATATCTTTAATCAAATTTTTATTTTATTTAATTAATCTATTATAAATTCTTATTTCCATCACTACTACATTATAATTATATTCTAATTCTTTATTCCGATTCCTCAAAATCTGTTATATGTATTTGCTACAAAAATACCTCTTCATGTGGAGTCTCATTCTTTTCCATTTCTAACCATTAACTAAATTTCCCTTTTTTATTAAGTCATCTTTTCTTATTTTGCTTACCATTTACTATCACTTTTTGGCTTTTTCCCTTGGTCATTCCCCTTTTTATTATCATATTCTCATATTTTCTCTCCCATTTCTCAAAGCTTGCCCCCAACCTTTTTTGATCTCCTCTTTGTATTTCACTAACCATTTATCTACATTTCAATCTCAATTTCCCCCTCTTTATCTACTATATCCATCGTTAATATCTCCTGATCAACTTCTTTTTTCTTCTTTTGTATTATTTGCTGTTGCTTTTGTTTCATTTTACTGATTTCGCTTGTTTCTAGCTCCTCCCCCTTCTTTGTTCTTTCTTCTTCTTCTCCTTCTGCTGTCGTCGCCGTTTTTAAATCTTTTTCTATATTCTGTATTTTAGTGCATAAATCTCACACTCTGTCCCACATCTCATTGATTACACGAATGTCCATTCTTATGTCATTACATATTTTTTTCATCTTTATATTCCAACTTTCAAGTGTCCAGTCAATTTTATTTTGTTTAACCAGTATCTCTTCTTTGTTTAAAAAAGTCAATGTCCTCAAGTCTTTATTTCCAATATTAATCAGTCCAGAAACAACGATACTTCCAGAGGAAGTATCCTCCTTTATTCTTACTCTTTAAATATAGTATAATCCAACTTTCAGGGATCTTGTTGTAATATCTTTCTTTTATTTCTTTTTTTTTCAAGTTTCTTCTTTTAACAATATTGTTAGGTTGAAGGAATCTACAGGATTTTTCTTTCATCAGCAAGTGGAGCTTTTAGTCCAATTCCGCAGCCACTCTTTCTCCTTTTCTTTATTTAGCTTCACCAATTTTTAGAATCAATTTTTACTTTTTATTTTGAACAATAATTTCCAGCATCCAAATTAATGCCAAATCCTGCCCAATTTCCAAGTCCAACTGAAAGTTCTTCTAGTTTAGTTTCTTTTCCAATTTAAATTTTTAAAAGCTTTAAAGTTCTTTACAATTCTAAGTTCTTCATCTTCTATCCGCCACTAATACAAATTTTTTCCTCTTCTTCTCTGTTATAATCTTTTGGGGTAGCGAGAAATAGAAAAGATTCTTCTCATCCTTCTCCAAACCCATTCCCAAACTCCACTCCAGCATTGCGCTTAGGTGTTCATCGGCTGTCCCAACTTTGAAACGTCCAACTTGGCTCACTCTTCTCTCCATTGTGGCATAGAGAAAAATCTTGGGGACTCTACAGGGGAGTTGTGTTCTCCCCTGGAATATCACTGAGACTTCTCCTTTGCTTCGCCGCCCCTGCAAGGCAGCTTTCAGCTCTGTCCAGAGCCCACAAACAGTGAGAAGCCAGTGCAGGAATGGATACCTCCGTTCCCTGTTTCTGGTCTCATCATGATGTCAGCCAGAGATCTGGAATCAGAAATCTTAAGGATAATGCACACACCTGTTTTTCATCTGAAGGGCTAATGATACTTAGATAATTAAAGGAGGGGCTTTACTGGTGTTGGCATTAATTTTTTTACTTTATTTTCAGATTTAGAAATCAGCTGCCATTTATTAGTTGGAAAAATTCTCTGTCTGCATTCCTTTACTGCGCTTTTACTTCTTTCCATATCTTTGATCTGTTATTGTTTTCCTACATACTGGTCTTGCCATGACCATAGGATAGTGTGAAACCCTGTGAAATAGTTTAAGAAAGCAGTCAACACAAATCTCTTTTTTTGCCATCTATCCTTTCTTCCAGGTCGGAGAGTATGCGCAGGTGAGAACCTTGCCAAAATGGAGCTCTTCCTCTTCTTTACCAGCCTCCTGCAGAAATTTACCTTCCACCTACCCCCAGGAACTTCTAAAGATGACCTAGACCTGACCCCTGTTGTTGGACTTATCTCCAGTCCCATACCATACAAGACTTGTGCTGTGTTACACTGATCTGATACAAAAAAATATAACAAGTTGTTTTCTCAGTCTTGAATTCCCTTCATTTTGAGAGGCACAATTGGACAAAGAATCCAGTATTGCCTAAGTTTCATGTGTTGTTTAGAAGGTGAATGGTAATGATCTATAAATTTTATGAAATGTAGATTCTGATAGGAAAGAATATAATCAGGAAATTCTGATCAAAATATTAACTCAGGTAACAAATGAGATTCAGCAACATTTAAGAACTTTCTTTTTCTTGGAAAGGTCTGTAATTGCTATTTATCAGAAGGAAAGACCCAACTTGTCCACAACCATATTGACCCATCTCATTACATAATGTAGATAATAAAGTCTTTAACACAAAAAAAAAATAAATGTGTCTCTAAATCAACTGGTACTGATTGATGAGACTGGATTTGTTCCTACATGAACAATTAAAAGATGTATTGTGGGAGAGAGGACAAAGGTTGGTGGGTATTCTATGGAGAGAAGGCAAACAGTTACAGCAAGGTGATGACAAGCATGGCAAGTTATCATCAGATACACCTGCAGGTCACTCTTAGGAAGCTGTGCTGAAGTTTGTATCCTTGTTGCATTCCAGCCCCTTCTGCTTCCCCCCAAGACTTGACCATCAGAGCTTCCATGGCCCCAGGTTTCTTGCTGATTCCAAATCAGCCAGTTTGGTGTGTAGTATGGATGATCTGGCATACATTATTGGGAAATGACTGGGGGGTCTATGTTGTGGGAGGAGAGGAAATCATAGTAAAGTGTCCACCTGGGTTAATATTCCAGGGCAGAGTATTGCTATGCTAGAGATGGCTCAAGGTTTCATGCCCACTGTGGCAACCCTGGACCTTTGATTGCTTCATGTACAATGATAAGATGAGATCAGATAAGATAACTTTATTGTCATTTTTTTTTTACTGGAAGCACACCGGCCCACATTAAGAATGAAATTCTGTTGCCTGCTCTCAAGAGAGTATATATCTACCCAAACATATACATAACACATATATACACATGCTAAATACATACATAAATATGTAGTGGAAAGAGGAAACCTCAGAGTTCACAAGGTTGATGCTGTATATGGAATAAAACTGACTGAATCTAGATGTTCTGCTTTGGATACCACAAAGACTCCTCTCAGAAGGTTGTGAAGAGGATGTGTAGTGTCCTGCAGTCTCTGCTCAAGCATTGCTTATGTGCTATATTCTGTATAGAAGTGAGTGAACGACCACTGATCTTTTCTGCCATCCTCACCACTCTCTGTACTGCCTTGCTGTTTGAAGCAGTAATGCTTCCAAGCCAGACAGTAATGTAATATGACAGGGTGCCCTCTATCATCCCTCTGTAGAAAGCGGTAAGGAAAGGTGAAGAAAGATGAAAATACTCTGCAGAGCAATTTGGATGGTAGGCAAACTGAAGAGAATCCCATGTGGGGGGGAGGCTGGATACAATAATGTCTTTTACCATCCTCTCAAAACATTTAATTGTCAGCTCTCTTGGACAAACCTCAAGTTCCCTCTTGAATTCTAAAGGGAGTTCATTTGGGATGGAGCAAGTGAATATGTCTTACTTCCATGGGGATGGGCAGCATCAGTCAGCCAAACAACAGATCATAATCTGACCAGAGAAAAGGTTTGATGAATAAACAAATAACGTCACAATTCCTGTGAGATAAAAGCCACATTTAGTGACAACTCCCAAGTGAGTATTTGTCTCTCAGAAAGCTAGATCAGTTGGTGGTTGCCAAGATGGCCATGAACTCCTGAATTTTCCCAGGTTCCGTGCCATGAGAAATTCCCCCAAAATAATAAGACTCAGATTCCTTATCGCCAATTAACAATGAAATAAAGCAGCTCAGGCAGCAATTTTGCTTTGTAGCTAGAAGGCAGTGTGAGAGGAAGATAACTAGGTCCTAAAGTTGGTGTAGGCCTCTGCTTAATTGAAGGCCTCAAACTAACAATATATAATAATGATGGCTGAGCTGATTTTGCAAGCATGGGGAAATATTTGTAATCTGATGAGCTGATTTTGCAAACTTTGCAAAATGTTACTATCTGCTACTTATATAAAAAGCATGTATTTGCTGGACAATAAAAAATAAGAGCTATTTTAGGGGGAGCCATGGCGGAGCGGACGGAAAAAGAATGATCTCTGTTATTTGACCCCAATTATCTCACATTGGGACCCTTTGGGGATGCAGTAAGCCTGGAGAGCTGCACAGATTAGAGGGGAAGCCCAGGGGGCAGTGAGGGGAAAGGTGATCTCCTGCTGCAATGAAGGGAAACCCTTACAACCCAGCATGAAAATGTTTGTCATTGTGAGATGGCAGACCTGAGACCAGATGAGGAAGCAAAAAATTATTTAACAGACTGTGTCAAGCAAAAAAAATCATTTCCCAATACCAAAATAGAAGAGAAATACCCGAGAAGTTATGTCCTAAATTGTGAGTTGGCAAAATAAGGAAGCTCCAGTAGTGGCGAAATCTCCAAGAAAGCAAGCAGCGACTTGGCATGTGGAGCAGTGAGTCAGCAGTTTAGTGCCAGTGAAGAGAGTGGAAAGAGATGGACAGTAAGTCAGGTGGAAAAAGTAATTAAGAAAAAGGCAAAAGGGACTTCCGGTGGTGAGACAGAGACGAATGGAAGCATAGAAGTCTGCTTGTAATTCTTCTTGCCTCTTCTTGCTGTTGGTGTGACCCTTCGGGGTGCACGAATCCAGAAGAGAAACGTGCCGGTGTGGGGAAACTCGAGCTGTGGTGAGGGGAAGGCAACTCTCATTACAGCGAAGAGAAAGAGACAAGCAAGAGACTGCTGTATCTTTAATGGCAGTCCTGAAGTCCAGTCTGCCACAGACGAAAGGAAGCAAGTGAGAGACAGTTTGTGGTGATTAACAGTGAAAGGTGCAGGTGAGAGAAAGTCTTTTTTGAATACTGTGGATCCACAGGAAAATTGATGAAAGAATTTGATTGGAGCCCTAAACGGAAGCAGCTAAGGAACAGAGGCAAGGCGGACGAAAGTGAAAGGGCTGGATAGAGAGAAACAAGGACAGCAACAAAAGTAGCATAGAAGACGGGGAGGTTGATGAGATTTGCTACATTGTCATTAGTGGAAAGGAACTGAGCTGCTGAAAGGTCTGGGGGATTTGGATTATTTTCTTTTGGAAAGACTGCATTAAATTTGATGAGAAGATCTGTGTAAGTGAAATAAACGGAGATAACATGGAGCAAAAGAAGATACTTTTTAGAAGTTTTTGGAAAAGTCTTTGACTGTTGATTCAAGCATGTATTGATCTAACTGACTAGTTTACTTTAACTGAAGAAACACAGAACTATAGAAAAACTGAATTTAAGATTTCCTTAAGAAAAGACGATAAGAGAATTGGACACAATTGAGTGAGCTGAGACTCTGAGAGGACATTGCTATTACTCAGCAATTTTCTATTTCCAGGCATCTGGAACTGCAAACGTGTAATCCCAGTGACTGAAGGTGGAATAGCTATTTTATGACTCTTTTCCTTTTTTCTCTCTTTCTATGTTATTTGTCTCTCTTTGGTGCTTTGATTAGCTACTGTTCCTCTCTCAATTTTTTTTTTTTATTTCCATATAGTATTATGCAAGTAGATATATATGAGGTAGAGGGAAACTGTTTATTGCTATTGTGATACAATTAGTTTGATTTAACTGACTTATTAGTAATATTGATAATTACATTCTTATCAGTTTATATACAATATATAGAAAAGATATTAAGAGATAGATAGACAAATTCATTAATTACTGTATTGATTAATTTAGTTTATTGGTTATTTTTATGATATATTATTTAATAGTGAATGTTAATCTGGGACAATATAATTAATATAATACAAAAACAAAAACAAATTTTAGGAGAAATGACCTCCATAACTTCTACAACATTCAAAGCTGGAAAGAAGACTACACTAATAACTCCGACAGCAACACCCTCATCAATGTCACAGAAGACAATTGAGGAGTCTTTAACATTGGAAAAACAGTCTTCTATTACAAACACTAATATTCATTCGACACTGCTCACCCTACAAGATTCTATGTCAAAGTTACAAGAAATAATGCTTAAAAATCATACAGAGACGAGAGCAGATACAAATGAATTGAAAGAACAAATGGGGAATCTAAAAGTAGAAATGAAACTGGACATTTCTAAATTAGATGAAAAAATTGGAACTATAGAGAGCATTGGAGAAAAACGAAGGAATAATAAAAGAAGTAGAGAAGAGGACAGAAAAAACTGAAAAAAAATTGGAAAGAGTCGATGAACATTTAAAGAATATTAGTAAGGAAACGGAAGACTCCCTGATGTTTTTAGAGATGGATAAGGCCACAACGTACCTAAGATTCCAAAATATAGTGGAATCAAAAGAAGAAGACTTAGAACAGGTGATGGCGGAAATCTTGGTGGAGGTATAGGAGAGAGACAAAGATGAGATTTTGAAAGAATAAGAGGAAGTCTACAGAGTAAGTACGCAAGACGACATAAGTGCCCAAGCGAAGTGCATGTACATTTTACAAGAAGAAAGGTACGGGACATTATATATAAAATATCGAGAGATGAAACAATCAAATATAAGGATAAAGAAATCCTAATTCTTAAACAAATTCCAAGAAGGGTTAGAGAAGCAAGACGAGACTATAAATCTCTGGCAGCCCAATTGAACTGAAAAGGTATTATATTTAAATGGCTTGTCCCGAAAGGGATGTTAATCACTTGGGGGGAAAGAAAAATTAAACTAGACTCTTTTGAAAATGTCCAAGATTTCTATGAAAGACTGGTAAGCTCCGAAGAGCAGACCAGCAAAGATGAATTAGAATCAGAATCTCAAGAAGACCAAGAATATCAAAAGAAGGGACAGAAGATTGCAGAAAACCTGAAAAATAACCAACAACAAGAAGGAAAAGAAGGAAATAAGGTACAATATCAATCACAAATAGAATTTGGAGTAACTACAAGGCAAAGAGCAAGAAATAATTAAACCCAAACCTTCAAGAAGAACAAGATTAATTAAAATAAAGAAGAAAAATAAGAAGTAAGAAAAATCATTCAATAACAATAAGAGAAGATATTAGATTAATAAACATAGAGTACTAGAGAGAAAGTAATTAAGAGATAAAGATATAGACAAATTAGAACTATGGAAAAAGAGGTGAAACTCCTATCTATATATGGTTTAAACTCAAAAATAAAAAAACAAAGGATTCTGGCAAAGTTGATAAAACAAAATGTAGATATTTTTTGTTTACAGGAAACACACATTTTGAAAGCACAGGAAAATTATTTAGTTTGCTCCAAATTAGGGACAGTGTTTACGGCTTCCGCAGATAATGAAAAAAAGAATGGAATAGCAGTGTATATTAAAGAAGAGATAAAAACAACATTATTATTCGCAGACCCCAAGGGACGAGTTCTGGCAATAGAAATACAGATAAATTTGAAAAAAATCTTACTGGTAGTAATTTACACTCCTAATGTTAACCAAAAAGAATTTTATAAAGCTTTATATGCTAAAACTATTGAATTGGAAAGGAAAAATATTTGTATTATTGGGGATTTCAATGCTGTAACAGATTATCAAAAAGATTATAATGGGAGAAATAAGAAGAGAAGGGAAAAAAGGAAGAGAGAATTACCTAAAATTTGCGTAGAAATGATTAAGGAATTAAATTTAATAGATGTATGGAGGAAACTAAACCCAGATAAGAAACAATTTACTTTTTATTCAAACATGGTCGCGCATTGATATGGCATGGATGAGTGGAGATCTAATACAAGATGTGACAGAAGTAGAAATTATATCGAACACTTGGGCAGACCACAATCCTCTTAAAATTAATTGGCAGGGTAAGAAAAAACCAAGGAGAAGGTGGACTTTAAACTCTCAACTATTAAAAGATGAGGAATTTATAAAGAAACTTAAGAAAAAATTAAATTTCTATCTTAAAGAAAATAATAATTCAGATACAACTATTCAAAATTTATGGGATGCGAGGAAGGCCATTATAAGGGGAATTATAATATCTTATACCGTTTCAAAAAATAAAGAAAAACACGCTCAGCATAACAACCTATACCAAGCAATTAAGAAATTAGAAACTGAATTACAGAAGGTGGTACCTCCTGTAATTGGACTAAAATCCAAGAACAATTGATCTATTATAAACATAAACTCAATGTAATGGAACAGGAAGAATTGATTAGAAATTTGAAAATAACTAAGCAAATAGAATTTGAACACGCAAACAAGCCTGGCAGATGGCTCTCTTATAAGCTCAAAAAAGAGAAAGAGAAAATAACTATTTACCAATTACAAGATGAAAGCGGAAATTATCAGCATACAATAGAGAAGAAAAAAGAGATTGTACACAAATATTTTGAGAAGTTGTATAAAAAGGAGAGAGTAGATGAAGATCAGATAAGGAAATATTTAAGGGAAAAAAGTACTCGTGAAATTAAGGATGAGATGAAAGAGCTGTTGACGAAGGGTATATCTATGACAGAATTAAAACAAGCAATTAGAATCCAGAAAAATAACAAAACTCCAGGCCCTGACGGCTTCCCAGCAGAATTTTATAAAGTAATAGAAGAATAGGGACCAAAAATGTAAGTAATAGAAGAACAGGACCAAAAATGGTGGATTTATTTAATGAGATAATAACATCTGCTAAAATGCCAGATACATGGAAAGAATCATTAATTTTGCTAATCCCGAAGGGGGACTCAGATCCCAGGATGATACAAAATTATAGACCAATCTCTTTATTGAATGTTGATTATAAAATATTTACTACTATTATTGCTACCAGATTAAAAATAATCTTGAATGAGTACATACACCCAGATCAAAATGGATTTCTCCCAAATAGACAAATTAGAAACAACTTAAGAATAATAATGGATGCTTTGGAATATTATGAAGCTCATCCGGGGAACAGGTAGCTCTTGTATTTTTGGATGCTCAAAAAGCTTTTGATAATCTCAGTTGGCAATTTATAATTCAACAAATTTATGATATGAATTTTGGCACTAAATTTGAGAATATTATAACGGCAATTTACTCAGTATAAAAAGCAAATATAATAATAAATGGAGAGAATACTCAAACTATAAATATAGAAAAAGGAGTATGACAAGGTTGTCCATTGTCCCCTCTCCTCTTCATATTATCATTAGAAATATTATTAGAAAGAGTGAGGCAAAATTCTGAAATAAAAGGATTAAAAATCAAAAATGAAGAATATAAATTGCAAGCTTTTGCAGACGATATGGCCTTTATTATGGAAGATCCGATAGAAAAAGGACCAATATTAATTAAGGAACTAGAAAGATACGGAGCAGTAGCGGGATTAAAAATTAATAGACAGAAAACGAAACTCTTAGTAAAAAATCTAACAGATCTACAAATAATAGAATTAGAAAGGGTGCTGGGACTTCAAACAACAAGGAAAATTAAATATTTGGGAATATGGCTGACAGCACATTGCAAGACAATAAAGGAAAACAATTATAATAAGCTATTACAACAAACACAAAAAGATTTAGAACTTTGGACGAAAATGCAATTGTCATTATTAGGAAGAATAGCAGCCATAAAGATGTCTATATTACCAAAATTTCTTTATTTATTCCAAACCATCCCAGTTAAATTAGATAAGATCTTTTTTGATAATCTCAATAGAATGACATTAAAATTCATCTGGCAGGGTAAGAAACCCAGAATAAAAATGAAATTGTTACAAGATATGAAGAGCAGAGGTGGTTTTGGATCACCAAATTGGGAATTATACTATAGGGCAGCAGCATTAGTTTGGCTAAAAGACTGGATTAATTTAAAGAATAAAAGAATATTAGTTATAGAAGGTTATGACCTTCAAAGGGGATGGCATGCATTTCTTTGGGAAATAGGACCTACAACACAAAAATATTTTTATAGACATTTGATCAGAGATTCGCTGATATACAATTGGATCAAGGTTAAAAAGAAACATTATATAAAAATCCCAATTTGGCTATCTATAATGGAAGCAATGATTCACCCAAATAATCTAGATCTGAATAAAATGTTAAAATATAAAGATCTATTGGATATAAATGGAAATTTAAAAACAAAACAAGAGCTCCAAGAACAAGGGCTGCTAATAGATTGGTGGGCTTATCTTCAAATACAAAGCCAATACAATATATTTGAAACCACAACAACTAGATAAAATCTTATTAGGACCAGATAAAAAAAATATTACTAAAATTTATAAGTATCTTTTAGAAGTAGAACTGGAAGAAGTAGTGAAAGGATGTATGATTGCCTGGGCTCAAAACATTGGACATAATATAAAGTTAGCAGATTGGGAGTCTATATGGAATAGAAATCATAAATTAACAAAATCAGTAACATACAAAGACAATGCATATAAAATGTTTTACAGGTGGCACTTACCCCCTTCGAGATTAGCGAAAATGTACCCTAAACTGAATCCCACATGTTGGAAATGTGGGAAAAAAGAGGGAACATATTATCATAAGTGGTGGTCTTGCCCAGAGGCTCGAAAATATTGGCTAAAAATTCAAAAATGGCTACAGAAAATTACCAATGAACAATTAGATTTACAACCAGAGCTCTTCCTATTGGGGATCTTCAAAAAAAATATGTAAAGACTACAAAATGCTTATTACTACATATATTGACTGCCGCCAGGATTGCTTTTGCTCAGTGTTGGAAACAGTCATTCACACCTGTAGAAGAGCTGGTTATACAAAAAGTTATGAATTGTGCTGAAATGGATAAATTAACGTTGAGTTTAAAAGATAAGGAATCTTCAATATTTTATAAGGTATGGGAACAATGGTACAATTGGATAGATCGGAGACAGACTAAGGATAGATGATTATTAAACATAGAACATAGATAGAATAAGAATATAGTTATGTATAAATTATCACTATCACACAAATGACTGCTATATGATAATGCACCACAAACAGTTGTTATTGAATTATATACTTTTTAATTTTTTTTTCTTTTCTTTTTGTAATAAAATTCAATAAAGTTTTCTTTTAAAAAAAGCAAGAAAAAGGCAAAGAAAGAAGAGACAAATTGAATGGAAGGAGATTGGAAGGAAAAAACCTTGGCTTTTAAAGTGTTGGAGTGGATTGAATAAAGACAAAGGAAGGAGAAAGAAGAAAATTGGTGAGAAGAAGTAGATCAGCAGCATGAGAGTGCGTGTTGGCTGACAGAGGACAGAAGGAAAATTGGAAAGAAGCTGAGAAGTGGATGCCGCTGGAGTAAGAAATGAGGGGAATGAGCAGGAAAAGTGATTGTAGTTGGTGCAGAGAAAGAGAGAGATCGGCATAGTGGACTGGTGGTGGGAGAAGGAATCTGGAGTGAGAGAGTGTCAGAGAAGGAGATTGGGGATTAAGAAGATGGTGAGAGAGGGAGAAGAGAAGGAAGTAATCTACAGATGGTGGCTTGAAAATCTGAGGAAAAAAAGTAAGAAAATAACACTTTAAAAGAAAATTTGAAGTTCGGAGAGCACCAGAGCAGGTTAGTTTGTTGCACATGAAAGCAGAAAGGAAGACATAGATGAGAGAGGCTGGAGGGAAAAATAGGTGACACTTTGAAGTATAAATTGGACTAAACCTCCGTTAGGAGAGTGGAATCCGAAGAAGTACAAGAGTGCACAGAAAGAGACAAGAGATTGGAAAGCAGACTGTAAACTGGGAAGTAGAGACAGTCGAAGGTAAAGCAGGTGCTGTGGAAGGAAGAAAAAGAGATCTCATCCGATGCAAGGAAAGAAGGAGAGCTGTGCATTAGATAGTCAGTGAATAAAGGAAAAAGACCAGAGACTGTTGGAGAAGGAGACTGGTGGATTAGGCAGATGGTGTGAGAAGGGAGAGGAAAGGAAAATGGACTGTGGACATTGGACAGTGATCTGGCCAAGAATGGAGATGGAAGAGGAGAAAATAGGTGGGAGAAACCAGAGAAAAATTCTGATATTTTGATGCAGGAACTGGAAGAGATGAAGAAGTAGGAGAGTGCAACCTGAAGTGTACATATAGAATGAAGAAGTGGGGAAGTGACAGGAAAATGGTTAAAAAAATTAATATAGATAAATAAACAAAGTAGATAATCTAAAATTAAAGATTGCTAAAGAATCAAGTTAACCTATAGAGTTCATAACAAGTAACATATTGCATTTAAAATTATTTACTTACCTGTTTTTATTTAGAAAACTAGACTGTGTGAGTTAACATCAATATTTAGACTTATATGATATATAGACAGGTGAATTTGAATTAGTAGTAATTATTGCATTTTGTTAGATTCATTTACAGTTATAGTTGGATTAAATAGAAAGAATATATAATATATTTTCATGTTTGATAAAAGAGTTACAGATAGAGGGGAATAATTATCAAGAAATATATTTAAGGAGTAATTTGGCAAATATATTAATATACTATAGTCATTTATCAACTGTCTTAGAGAAGTAGGAAATGGATGGTAGTGTGGGCGGATTGGATTAGAGATTTAAGAAATATGACGAGTACTACAACTACAACCTTGAAACCAGGAAAGAAAACGACATTGAACCCAGCACTGGCAGCACCATCACCATCACCATCAGGCCAAAGATCGATAGAGGGAATGTTGAATATAGAGAAACAGACTGTAACAGTAAATGCACAGACTATGCAAAATACATTATTGTCTATTCAAGAAACTATGTTAAAATGCAAGAGACAATGTCCAAAAAATCATGCTGATCTGAAAGGGGATATTAATAAGTTGGATTACAAGATATAAACTATGGAGAAAAATGAGCAAAGAATAAAAGCGGTGGAAACTAAGACAGAACAGATTGAGGAAAAGCTAGAATTGGTTGATAAAAAATTGGAGGCTGTAAACAGGGAATTGGAAGAGCAGATTATGCACTTAGAGATGGATAAGGCTTAGTTCTACTTCTATATTATACAGGAAAAGGAAGAAGACCTGGGTGCAATCATAGTAGATCTAACTGCGAGAGCCTTGCAGAGAAATAGGCAGGAAGTTGTCTGTAAAATTGATGAAGTCTACATACCAACTATGCGAGACAACAGAAATTACCATGAGAGGTACATGTAAGCAGGGGTGGGATTCTACCAGTTTGCACCTATTTGATAGAACCGGTTGTCAACATTCTAAGCAGTTTTGAGAACCAGTTGTTAGAAGAAATTATTGGCCTAATCCTGTAAGGAAGGCAGGAAGGAAACATTTTGGTGTTGCTTACAGAAACTGCCTCTCTGTTAACCCTTATTACATTCTTGGCAGGACTAGACTTCCTGTCTCAAGAACTTCTCTGGAGTTTTTCCCCCTCCTTTGCTGGTACTTTGCTTGTGTGGAGTGATCATTCAAAGTTACAATGGCACTGAAAAAAGTGACTTATGACCCTTTTTCACACTTACGACTATTGCAGCATCCCCACATCATGAGAGGCCAGATGAGGAGATGCATGCCTCGATGTGAGTGATATTGAGTTGGCCACGCCAACCAATAACAAGACCACCAAGCCACACCCACCAACTTTGCCATGCCCACAGAACCGGTTGTCAAAAAATTTGAATCCCACCCCTGCACGTAAGGTTCACTAGGAAAAGAGTGAGGGACATCACATATAAAATTACAAGGGAAGAACCACTTGTATACAAGGATAAGGAAATTCAGACACTAAAGCAAATCCCCCAAAAGGTAAGAGAAACAAGGAGGGACTATCACTTCCTAGCACTACAACTAAATAAGAAGAATATACTATTCAGATGGTTGATACCGGAAGGGATGCTGATTACCTAGGAAAGGAGGATCAGAGTAGACACTATAGACAAAGTGAGAATTTTGTGATCAAATAGTAGGGGAGGAAGAAGAAAGTAGTAGTAGGGAAGAATTAGAACCTAGGAATCAGAAAGATCAGTTACAAGAGACAAGAGAGGTAGAAAAGGAAGGAGATAGTATGGAAAGACAGGAACAAAAGGGAATAGAAGAAAGAGAATTAAGGACAGGACCATAAAGGGATTATAGAATAAATAGAAGACAGAGACCCAACCACCGATAAGATAATGGATAAAGAAATTCAGCTAATAACTATAAATATAAATGGCCTAAACTCTCCAGCTAAAAGAAATCAGGTATTAAAAAGGTTACTCAAAGAAAAATTAGATATTGTCTGCTACAGGAGGTCCATATAAAGGACCAACATAGGGATTGGCTAGAATACACCAGATTAGGGAAGTTATATACTGCCTTAGCAAAAAATAAACAAAGCGGGATAGCAGTATACTTAAAGACAAGCCTAGAAACAAAGCTAAAATATGCAGATGAAAATGGAAGGATCTTGATAATTGAATTACAGATTAGACAAAAATTAATGATATTGATAATAAAATATGCCCCGAATGAAAACCAAAAAGAATGTTATAAGACACTACACGAAAAAATTATAGAAATAGAATATGACAAGATATGCGTTATAGGTGACTATAATGCAGTAGTAGACCCGAGGAATGATTATATAGGGAATTTGGCTACAATGAAAAAGAAAACATTACCAACCACATTCTTTGAAATGATGCGAGAGTTGAATTTGATAGATCAATGGAAAAAGATTAATCCTAAAAAATGGAAGTATACTTTTTACTCAAATCCCCATAAATTGTGGTCCCGCCTGGATATGGCCTGGATGAATGGAGAAATAAGAAGTGAGGTGGATAAGATAGAAATTATGATGAATATATGGGGTGACTATAATCCACTAATAATAATTTGGAAGGAATATGAAAGTAAAGTGAGAAAGTGGATGTTAAATTCCCAAATTTTAAATGAAAAAGAATATATTTCAAGGGCCAAAAAGGAAATGGAAATGTTTTTTGAGGATAACTTAAATCAAGACACCTCACTCCAGATAGTATGGGATGCAGCAAAAGCATATTTTAGGGGTATTTCTATAGCATATACAACAAAAAGAAACAAAGAAAGGAGACAAAGGCAGGAAAAATTAACAACAGAGATTAGAGAATTAGAATGTAAGCTACAAAGAGAACCTCAAAATGAAAGAATGAAAAATGATATGGTTTTAGTTAAACATAAATCAAATATGATAAATCAAGAGGAGAGGGTGAGAGACCTAAAAGCAGAAAAACAAAATTACTTTGAACATGCTAATAATTCGGGGAGGTGGCTAACCCATAAATTAAAAAAAGAAAGAAAAAAGTTGATCCAGGAACTGGAAGATGAGAATGGAGAGATCCAATATAAAATGATAGAAAAAAAATTAATTCAAAACTATTTTGAAAAGTTGTATGAGAAAGAAAATATAGATGTAAATAACATAGAACAATACTTACAAAGATATGGCTTGGCAGAATTAAGAAAAGAGAAAGGGAAATATTAAATAGAGAGATAACTCGCGGAGTTAGAAAGAGTGGTCAAAAAACAAAAGAGTAACAAGACTGCAGGGCCAGATGGAATTCCGGCAGAGATATACAAATGTTTGTATGAATGCTTTGGAGATGTATTGTTGGGAGTGTACAATGATGTACTGGAGTTATCAAAAATATCAGATACATGGTCCGAAGCTTACATTTCTCTTATCCCAAAAGAGACTACAGATCATAAACGTATCAAAAATTGCAGGCCAATCTTGCTGTTAAATGCTGATTATAAAATCTTTACTTCTATAATGGTGGAAAGATTGAAGTTAGTGATAAATGAAATAATACACCCAGACCAGAACAGGTTTTTTTGCCAATGAAACAAATTAGAAAAAAAATAAGAATAGTTTTGGACATTTTAGAATATAATGAAGCACACCCTGGGAAACAGGTAGCACTAATCTTTCTGAGTGCACAGAAGGCATTTGATAACCTTAATTGGCAGTTCTTAATCCAACAAATTAAAAACATGAGATTTGGAACTAAATTTGAAAATATGATTAGGACAATACATGCCAGGCAAAAAGCTAGAGAGATGGTAAACGGAGATTGTACCGAAACATTTGAAATTCAAAAAGGAGTACAACAAGGATGTCCTATGTCACCTCTACTTTTTATATTAACAATAGAAGGGCTTCTAACCAAAATAAGGTAAAACGAGGAAATAACAGGATTAAATATTAAAAATCAAGAATACAAAACCCAAACATTCGCAGATGATTTAGTATTTTTTATTGAAGAACCAATGGAAACAGGGACAAATTTGTTAAGGGAAATTGAACAATATGCATTAGTGGCAGGACTAAAAATTAATAAAAAACTAAACAAAAATGTTAGTAAAAAATTTAACAGAAAAACAAAAATGGGGATTAGAAAGTGGAGAAAGAGATTAAATATTTAGGGATATGGCTTACAGGTTGATGTTTGACTATAAAGGAAGATAATTAGAAGAAATTGATGTCACAATGCAAGAAAGATTTAGAGAGCTGGAAAAAGTTGCAATTATCATTGGTGGGCAGAATTGCCACAATAAAAATGAACATACTAACAAAATTCTTATACTTTTTTCAAAACATTCCCATAAAACTGGACTGAAAATTCTTTGAAAACTTGAATAGAATGGTACTTAAATTTATTTGGTTAGCAAAGAAAGCACATACTAATATAAAAATGCTACAAGACAATAGAAGTAGAGTTGGCCTAGGACTCCCAAAATGGGAACTAGACCATCAGGCAGTGGCACTGCTCTTGATTAAGGATTGGATAAATTTAAATAATAAGAGGACATTAGTATTAGAGGAGCATGATCTCCATAGAGGATGGCATGCCTTTTTGTGGGACAAATGGGAAAGGAGCCATTCATATTTTTATCATCATCAAATTAAGATTTATTAATAACAATATGGGAAAAATTAAGGAAGAAGCATTACATTAAATTACCGGATTGGGTGTCACCAACAGAAGCAGTAATTTACCCCAATACAACAGAGAACAAAAAGAAGATTAGATATAAGATAATCAGGGGAATTTAAAAACAATGGAAAAATTAAAAGAACAAGGTATAATTGTGGATTGGTGGCCATATGCAGATAAAAACTAGACATTAAAAAATATGGAGGAATTTGGAATAGAAAGGGAACCCCTAAAATTAGACCAAATCTTAATTGGTAAAGAAGAAAAATTTATCACTAGAACTTAAAATTATTTACTCCAAGTAGAAATGGAGGAAGAAGTAGTTAAGGGCCCAATGATTGCCTGGGCACAAAATGTAGGTCATAGCATACAGCTAGAAGATTGGGAGAGAATTTGGACCAAGAACTGCAAATTAATGTTATCAACAGCATATAAAGAAAATTTAATCAAGATGTTTTATAGATGGCATTTGACACCGGTGAGATTAGCCAAAATATATCCAAATATAAAGCTGCAATGCTGGAAATGTAAGCTCATAGATGGAACATATTATCATATGTGGTGGCAATGCCCCAAAGTTAAAAAATATTGGGGAAAACTGAAAAATGGATAAGAGAAATTACAGGATACGATATTGAATTTAAGCCAGAAGCTTTTTTTGCTGGGGATGATTAAAGGAAACCTAAAGAAACATATCCAATATATCGTACAACATATATTGACAGCGGCAAGAATTGCTTATGCCCAAAGCTGGAAAATAGATGATGTACCTTCAGAAAATATGATAATAAATAAAATATCTGATTGTGCCAAGATGGACAGAATGATGAGAAAACTAAAAGGTAAAGAGGAGTTTGAGTTCTAGGAGGTTTGGGAAATGTTATATATATGGTTAGATAAGAGAAATAAGATTTGATATGGAAAAGAATTGTAAATACTATATTCAAGTAAGTAACGCTTGACACAGAACTGTTAAAATGTAAATTTTGAATGTATTTTGAAAATAAATAAAATTACTTAAAAAATAAGAGCTATTTTGGGTCACGAATGTCTGGGATATTGAGAAAAAGGGGAACTGAAATGGCAGATGGCAAAAGAGTTGGCAAAGAGTTGGTATGCACCTATAAGTGGGTGTTGATTGACAGTCAGTATGTGAAGACAAGGAAGTACATCCAGTAAGATTACATAGTACTGGGTGGGCTTCAGAAAAGGGGTATAAAAGAAGGAGGTAAATCACAAATCACGGTCACCAATGGTAGCTATTCCTCGCTGGACTTAGCTATTATCCCTGGACCTCATTGCAATGGGTTGTTGTTAGTAAGTACTATCTTACTGAAATGTTGTTATATTATGATGGCTTTTCATGTTCCAAACTGCTCATGAAAAAAAACCTCTGATTTCAAAGTAAAAGCCTGTGGTTTTGTCTGTATATTTCCGTTTCTGAAATATTTTTATAACAGATTGTGTGTTTGGTCAGGAATAAGACAGCTGCTAGAAGAGACCTGCCATCTGGCCAGGACCCTTCACAGCCAGCTTTTATTCAGAAGCCTGTGGTCTACTTTGAATCAGAGGTAAGTCACACGGTCCAATTGGGTGTATGAGTTAGATAGAGAGGGTGGGACCTGTCCCAAAATTCGGCTGCAAGGGAAGGGTCACAACTGGACTTGCACAAGGGACAGGCCTGTGTCTTTCCCGGTGTATTTCATTGGCAAAACAGTCCAGGGTGGTAGCCCTATGGCTGGGACCCAGTGGAATATTGTCTCTCCTGAGAGCTGATCACTCTCTTGTATTGTATTGAAGGAGGGTCGTGCCCTCAGTCTGGGTCATGCCCATAGAAGTGTGATTCTTAAAATAAGATTTATTTTGCTGTATTATTATGTGGTCTCATTTTGGCAGTAGTACTTGCTTCCGCCATTAACGACCCTACAGGCAAAGAAGTTTTGTAAAAGAAAACAGAAAAAAAAAAGTTTTCAACCAACTGGTTAGGATGGTGTTTCATAAACATGTTGTTTTTATGCTGTTATTTTTTGTGATTACAGTTGTATTACAATTTGCAATCTCACTGTTGCAATTGTCATCCTGTGATGAGATTTCTGAACATATGCCTCTTGATTATTTTGCTCCTGTTTCAACTTTTCTGCAGATGAAGGTAATGCCTTAATGTAACTGGAGCATGCCTTGACTCCTTTATTTCAAATTGTTTATGCTCAATTTGTTATATTGGTTTATTTTTCTCTTCCATATTGCCATTTCATATTCTTTATGATACTGCCTAAGTTAATTGGAGGAAGCTAAACCTTGCTGCTAGGATTGAGTTTTCCATTCCTTCTTTTGTCTGAATTGCTAATTTTCACCCTGGGTGCTTTTTCCTTCAGCACTATGATTTTTTTTCTTTACCTGATCCTGTTTTTTTCCTTTCTGTCCTTACTTGCTATCAACTCATTATTAGTGTCTTTTAGCTTGCTTTTCTAAGTGTCTATGTCCCAACTTAATTACTTCCTGCCATGTCACTCCTTTTTCCTGTAGATAAGGGTCAGCTTGTTTGCTGGAAGGGTTTGTTATTTTACTTCCTGTGCCTGCTACCTTTCCCATAGATAAGAGTCGGCTCTCTTGCCAAGGTAGCATGTTTTTCTCCTTAATTTTCTTTGGGGAGGAATTGACCTTATCCATATATAAGGACTGCCTGTGTTGGCAGGGATCAATTCCCTTCCATTTCCCTAGCCAGCTGTGTCTCTGGAATGGCTCAGTGGATAAAACAAACCGAGGTACCAAAAGAGAGAGAGAGAGAAATCAAAACAGAGACCTAAGCACTTACCTTGGAAAAAAAAAGGGTGAAATACATAACTAAAATTAAGGGCAGAACAAAAAGTAATGGGTGGAAACTTGTTAAAGAGAGATACAACCTAGAAGATAGGACACATTGCTCTCCTGACAGTGAGAGCAATTACTCAATGGAATAGCTTGCCTCCTGGGATTGTGGGATTTTTGAAGATTTCACTATTTGTTTAACACATACCAGGAAAAGATCAAATTCTTGTTGGGCAAAAAACAAGAGCGAAGTTCAGAAGTCCTTTATTGAACAGAACAGTCTGAGGATTCAGTAGAAAGAGTAGTTGGGCTTTGTCTAATACGTTGCTCTCAAATACATGCTGGAATCCTTTCAGTTTTCAAAATTCCTTATAATTTTTACTGAAAACTGCTTACTAAAAGGAAATGGATTGGACTGGGGTAATTTTAATCTTATTACTATTTTTTCCTGCAATTATGTTCTTTTTGAAAAGGGGCCAATCTTGGAATAACAGCTCCCTCAATCTCCCTCCGGGGCCCAGGACCATACCCCTTTTGGGAAATCTGCACATGATGGATCGGAAGAGGCCTTACAAAACAATGACAGAGGTAAAGCCTGATCATTAATAAGTCACTTTACCATCCTTTGTCAAAACTTGTTCGGATGGGACAAAAAAAATCCTGGTAACTTGGTCGGGTAAGTCTGATGTGCATCCTATTTGCGTTTTATTGTATATGAAATGTTCAGAAAGTGGAGATTCAGTTGGTATCTGAATACATTTAAATATTCTGGAAGGATTATTTCAAGAAAATCTTTTTTTTAATCAGTGTAAAATGTTCTAATTGAATAAATAATTTTCTGATTCTTTAGATTTGCAGAAATGTTCAAATCCCAAGGAGCCTTTGGGGAAATATAAATGCTCTTAAGCTGAATGACTGGATATGTATGCAAAGATGAGAGACACTCCCATCTTTGTACATTTTAAGCAGAATTATAAGTCATTAAATCAATTTCTGCAGTGACCAATACACAACCAAAATTAAGGGCAGAACAAAAAGTAACGGGCGGAAACTTGTTAAAGAGAGTGCAGCCTAGAATTTAGGATACATTTTCTGACAATGAGAGCAATTAATCAATGGAATAGCTTGGCTCCTGGGGTTGTGGGTACTCCATAACCAGATGCTTTCAAAAATATACTGGACAACAGTTTGACTGGGATGATACAACACTCTTATCTTGAGTAGGGGGTTGGAATAGAAGACCTCCAACAATTCTCAACAGAACAGAAAAAGGAAATAATATTATATGTACCTCTGAATTTTGACACACAATTTCTTAAAAACAATCTTCTATATATGTGAGCCTAATTATTGATCTATGGTCTCTTTGTTTTTCTTCTGCTGAATTCCAGTGGTCAAAAGAATACGGTCCCATTTTCCGCATCAAGCTGGGATTGCAGGTGGTGGTGGTGCTAACTGGCTATGAGACAGTCAAAGAGGCTCTAGTGAACCAGGCTGATGTATTTTCAGATAGGCCCTTTGTTCCCATTTTTGAAGATGCATCAAAAGGGCTTGGTGAGTTATTTCACTCTGGATTGTAGTTGACAAACCTTTCAGATGGGTGATCAGTATAGATTCTTTTTCATTTGAGATTTTCACCAGAAGAATCTCAGATGAGTGGAATAGCTTCTGCAAATCCAACCAGGATGAAAATCGAATTGAAACCTCTCTTGTGTCACTGTGACTTTGTCCCTCAGTGCCAATGGAGATAACTGGAGAATAAAAAGCTGTGTCAAAATTGTATCAAGCCCATGAATCTCACATGCTGCCTACCACCATGTTTCATTTTGCACATTAGCAAATTTGGAGGTGCAGGATGGATGTTTGAGGAATTCCATAGGAAGGATTTCTGTATTTATCTCTCCTCACAAACTTTGAAATGCTTTTCAGCCAAGTTCTTGGATAGACTGGATAAAACACTTGATCAAATTGATGGAGCATGTTTTAATGAAGTTGTAAAACAAGAATGAGCGGTAAAGGATGGTAAAATTATATTTCACTATCTTACCCTTTTTCTCTTCAGGTCTTGCTTTTGCTCATGGGGAGTACTGGAAAGTGATGCGACGGTTTACATTATCCACATTACGGGATTATGGAATGGGCAAGAGGACCATTGAAGACAAAATCACAGAAGAGTGTAGTGTCTTAAGAAAGACCATGGAGACTTATGCAGGTGGCGACCCATGGTGTAATGGAGCATCTTCTGGGATAAATGTAGAATGGGAAATATTTTCTGCACATTATATCAAATATATATATATATCAGCCTTGGTGGTGCAGGTTGTTAATCATCTAGCACTTAGCTCAATTGCCTGCAATTAGTGCAGGTTCGAATCCCACCAGGCTCAAGGTTGACTCAGCCTTCCATCCTCTTGGGGTAGGTAAATTGAGGACCCAAGATTGTTGGGGGCAGTAAGCTGACTTTGTAAAAATGCCGCTGGGGGGTGGGGGGCAAAAGCCCTACTAATAAGCAGGCATATACAATGGAATGAAGACTATTGCCGAGCACTTAGCATGGTGCTCTAAAGACTGTAAGCCGCTCTGAATCTCCAGAGAAGGGCGGCATGTAAATGTATGGTAAAATAAAATAAAAATAAATAAAATGACCAAGGAGTCCATTGGAAGATACCTTCTCTCAAACAATTCTTAAACCCATTGTTTTTTTTTCTAGAAATATGCTTCCTTGTCCAATTTACGCTAAGTATATTTACAGAAATATGACTTATGGATGGCAAAATGGTTCCAAAGGACTTGAATTGTTACTTCGGTGTAATATGACAGTCTCTCATCCATCCCTTCTAGACTTATTCTTCTTGAGAGACTCCTCTAAATCCTCTATTTAGAATCGATTGCAAGTCCTCCATCTAAGCATGAAAATGTGTTGTAAACTGGAGTTCTTGTTCTTCCCTGCTTTCGGTCAAATTATTTGGTCTTTAAAAGTGCAATCATTTAATAAGGAGACATTTCAATAACTTTGCCAAATATTTTATCCTCAAGGAATTCCACAGTTCTAAATAAAACATCACTGATGTATGGTCAGATATTGCAATTCTGACTCTGGGAAAATGAATTCCCATCGAAATACTTGTTCATATTTTTAAAATAAATATTTCAAATGTCATCAGCACTAGTTCTAGCTTTTTGTAAGAAATGCTCCCTTTATGTAAGCTGATTTGAGTATAAATGCAGTGGAAAACAGATTTAATCCTAGTTGCATTCACAATTCTTTTTCATCTATTGTTTTTGTCCAGGAAAACCTTTTGATATCACAAGAATTCTCACTGCTGCTGTTTCCAACATCATAGTTTCTATTCTACTTGGGAAACGTTATGAATATGAAGATGCCACATTTCTACGACTACTGAAGATACTTCGGGAAAATGTTGATCTTCTAGGAAGTCCTGCTGCGTTGGTAATTTAATTTCCAATTTGTGGGGGAAATGCCATGAAAAAGTGGGAGCAGAATGTGTATCATTCAAGTTTTGTTGAAAAGCAAAGCATGTTGTTTATCATGGGCATCTGAGGCAAGATTTCATCCAAAGACAACATGAAGATGATGACATCAGGATTCAAATCCTATCTTGGCAGCAGTCAATATATGAATAACTAATTATGCATTTTGCTTACTGTGTTCTTCGGGTAGGACCCCCACAGAAATATTCATATATTGACTACTGCCAGACAGCTGTATTTGCACAAAATTGGAAGTGTGAATAGGTACCCACAGATGAATATGATTAGGAAAATACTAGAATGTGTGGAAATGAATAGATTAACATAGGCAATTAAGGAGAACATTATATGGTATGAGATATATTCTATCAATGCTTAAATAATAAAAATGGAAGCTAGAAAAAGGGAAACAAAATAAAGATATGTTAAAAGTGATAAGTTAATATGATGACTAACATGTTGAATACTACTATGTTAAATTAGTATAATTAATAGGTGGATATTACAATGTTAAATATTGCAGAATTAATATGTAATAAGGATGTTGTAATTTTGAGTTAACAAAGATGTTTGTATCCAAACAGCACACTGTTCAACTGATGATGGAATGATTGTATTAAAAATAAAAAAAATATTTAAAAAAAAGGATTCAAATCCTATCCTGATATAAACTCTCAGTCAAATATGCAATGTTTGAATGCGTCAACACTTCCTCTCCCTTGTCTGTAAAGGCTTTTGAACATACTTATATTGGAAAAATGGGAGCCTTCACTGCCAATATCTTCCCATTTTTCTTTTTCCTTTTATAGTACAACACAACTTTCCATGTACTAAATAGCTGTCTTGATTAGGACTAGCATTCAGTTTCTTCTATTGAATCAACACAATATCCAAAGCTCATTCCATTAATGAGATTTTCCTCATTATTATTATTATTATTATTATTATTTGAGACTTAAGAGAACATTGTTCTCTTGTTTTGACAAAAATGTTTGAGATTTCCACTTGAAAAATTCAATCTATTCAACTTCCATAATATATGTTTTCCTTTTAACATTCTTTTAGCTGTATAATTTGTTTCCCAAGTTGGGGCGCCTTTTGGGTGTTCATAAAACAATGGTGAAGAATCAAAAGGAAATCCATGATTTCATACATACCACCTTCATAGAATATCTCCAAGAGCTTGATGAAAATGACCCAAGGAATTTTATTGAATCATTTCTTGTTCAGCAAAAACAGGTAATGGACTATTTTACCTGTAAATATTTTAAAAATCTGCCTCCATATATACTACCTGCAGGTTGACTAAGATCTTTCTTTTAAAATATAGAGGGAAACAAATTTCCAAAACAATTTTAATCATTCCCTCTTCATTTATATCAGGATCTGCAGTTACTAAAAACTACATCTTGATTGATTTCTCTCCCCATTAAAAATGCCTTAAATATTGATCACTTTCTGGAGGAGTGGGTTCAAATGTGGATAGGAGTGGGCAATCCCTTTGTTCCAATATTTTCTCTTCCTGTTTAACTGTTTGAGTTTAGAGTTTTCCTTCTAGAAATCCAGTAGTGTTGGGACAACTACAACCTTTCACAGAGGCTATTGCACACATATGAAGTGCCCTCTTAGATTTCAGGAATATTGGTTATGTGGTACATTGAGTTTCGTTACTAGTATTTTTTTTTATACTTCAGGAAAATATGAAGATGGGACATGGTAGATATTTCCATAATGAAAATCTTATAGGCGTAGTAGAAGATTTATTTGGTGCTGGTACAGACACAATGGGAAACACTCTGCGCTGGGCCATACTTCTAATGATGAAGTACCCAGAAATCCAAAGTAAGTACTTTCATTTCATTGGCTTGCAATAAATATATAAAAAATGTTGAAAAAGTACTGTTGGCATCTGGAATGCTACTTGAATGAAGGGAAAAAGATAGTCAAGAATTAAGCTGAGTAGAGTAGAGTACAGATAGAATAGGAAGGAAGAGTAGAGAAGAGAAGAGAAGAGAAGAGAAGAGAAGGGAAGGGAAGGGAAGGGAAGGGAAGGGAAGGGAAGGGAAGGGAAGGGAAGGGAAGGGAAGAGAAGAGAAGAGAAGAGAAGAGAAGAGAAGAGAAGAGAAGAGAAGAGAAGAGAAGAGAAGAGAAGAGAAGAGAAGAGAAGAGAAGAGATTACTTTACTTGCCAAGTGCAATTGGACACAGTGAACTTGTCTGAGGTACATAAGGTTTCAGTATACAAATATACAGCTATACATACAAACTACAAGGTAATAATATATGAATAGAGTAAGTATTAGAAAAAAATGAGAAGGATAATAATGATGATGGTGATGATGATGATGATGATGATGATGATTTTTGACTAGTGATTTGTGATATGAAATCCAGCATAATTATCTCATTTGCTATGTACACTGTCATTTTTGTGCATAATAATAATACAGTCATGCTACTTGGGTAAATATCCTTAAGACATAAGACAGTACTGTGGTAATTAGGTATTCAGCAGAATGTTGTCATGAGGGGGGAAAACTGTCAATGTGTCCAGTTGTTTTGGCATGCAATGCTCTATAGTGGCATCCTGAGGGAGTTTATGTCCAGGGTGTGAGGGATCTGTAGATATTTTCTCAGCCCTCTTTTTGGATCATGCAGTATACAGGTCTTCAAGTCAAGTCAGGCTAGTTGCAATTGTTTTTTCTGCATTCCTAACTATATGTTGAAGTCTGTACCCTTCCTGTTTTGTTGTGGTACCAAACCAAATAGTTATCAAAGTATAGATGACAGACTCAATAATTCCGCTGTGCAACTGTATTGTCTGAATTTCCTGAGTTGACACAGAAAGAACACTCTTGTCATGCCTTTTTAATGATAGTTCTAATGTTAGGTGTCCATTTCAAATCCTGGGGAATTATAGAATCCAAAAACTTGATGGTCTCTACTGTTGATTGTCAGGATTCCAGAAGTTACAACGTCAACTCATTGATACTGTATTGGCTAATATTGTAAGAGGTGGTAGAATAAAAGGGTTCCTTCTAAAATTTTCCTTCTAAAATCCACTTTTATCTCTACAGTTTTAATTAAATGTGTTCAGCTCCAGATTTTCTGGCTGCACCACAGTGTCAGTTATTCAGTCTCCCATTTGTTTGCAGATTCATCACCATCTCAGATGAGACTAATGACCTTTTATATCATTTGCAAATCAAAAACAAACACACACACACACACCAAAAAAGTAGACAAGGGAACTTTGATCTCAAGATAAACTAAACTTACATCACAAATGAACATGAGTTTTAATAACTCAAAACATTTAAAGAATGTTAATCAGCAAGAAAAGAAGACATTGTTTAAACATAGAAAACTAGGTCAGGAACATCTAGCATCAAGAAAGACAACTAAAAAATGGAATATTAATTTATAAATGACCAATTTTCTATACTTTACTAAAACAATTAAAATATAAAGAAGAAAAAACATTAATCTTGAATTTAAGAATAGAAGGCAAGATTTTAACACTGATATCCATGTATGCTCCAAACACAGATAAGGAATAATTCTATGAAACCTTCTTGCAAATATTAATAAGGAATTGCCAAGAAGGAAGTTATCATAGAAAACATCTATGATGATATGCTTAGTCATATCATCTCTAGAACAGCGGTTGCCAACTAATGGGCCATGGCCCACTGTTGGTCCACGAGAAAATTTTGGTGGTCCATAGAGAAATGTTACACCAGAGCACCTCCCCCCTCAGAAAAGCCTATTAATCCAGGCTGCACAGGAACACAAGGCTGCATCGCCCACATGGCCCGCAGAAACCACCATCCCTGCCCACTCACTCCTTACCTGGCAAACTTGCCTGCTAAATTGCTATTTTTCCTTTTTCCGACCATCAGCTGTTCTGCTGTGCTGGGAGATTTAGATTAGCTAAAGAGCAGGAAATCGTTGGATTTCTTGCTTTCTAGCTAATCTTTAGATCTTCGGCTCTGCGCAGAGCTGAACCTTCCTTAGGACTGAAGTAGTGCAGACTCAGCTAGCCGATGACAGAAACAGATCTCTAACTGAATCTGTGATTCTGTGAGCAACTCAATCTCCCTGCCTGCTTTGCCTGATTTTGGATAAAAGTTACACTTTTTTATAAAAAAAATCACTATTTACAGACATGGTGTGTTGTGAGATAATTTTGTGAGTTTGCTTGCTAGCAAATTTTATGTGACAGACTGAGCTAGCCGATGGCAGAAAGATAGAGCTCTGAATGAATCTGTGATTCTGTGAGCAATTCAATCTGCTTGCCTGCTTTGTCTGATTTTGGGTAAAAGTTGCTCTTTTCTAAATAAAAAATTTCAATATTTACATACATGGTATGTTGTGCGTTAATTTTGTGATTTGCTTGCGAGCAAATTTTATAGTTTGCTTGCAAGCAAATTTTATGTGACAGGCTCAGGTAGCTGATCTCACAGATCTCTGAATGAATCTGTGATTCTGTGCACAACTCAACCTGCCTGCCTGCTTTGCCTGCTTTTGGATAAAAGTTGCTCTTTTTAAATAAAAAAAATTCAATATTTATATAAATATTTATAATATTTACATACAAGCCATGCCCAGCCAGTCACATGACCACCAAGCCACACCCACAAATTGAGCCATGCCCACCAAACCAGTTGTTAAGAAATTTGAATCCCACCCCTGCCTCTGTGTGTTTGTGTGTATGTGTGTGTGTGTGTGAGAGAGAGAGAGAGAGGGAGAGAGAAAGAGAGAGATTAGATCAGATCTCTCTCTCTCTCTCCCTCACCTATCAGCAAGTCACCATCAGTCAAAATTCATATTAGTGGTCCCCAGGATTTAAAATTATGAATTTGGTGGTGCCTGAGGTCCAAAAGGTTGACGATCCTTGCTCTAGAAGAAGAAAAATAGAAGAAACCGCTTCCAAGACACCATGTATACTCAAGGATTCATATGTGCTGGATCTCTAAGGTTCTCACTATTAAAGAAATGTATATTTCCTCTGTGATATGGGCACATGATTCCAAAAAGAAGATTAAAATATGTCAAACAAAAATGCGAACAAAACAAGGTTCCTTATAACTTCACATCAGAAAATAGAATGAAAGAAGAATTATGACAGCAAAAGAGTAAAGGAACAAATTGTTACATTCCTGATTAACAGAATGTAATAAGTGAAGAATTTGCAAATTTTTGAAGGAATTAGCAATAGCAATAGCACTTAGACTTATATACAGCTTCACAATGCTTTACAGCCTCTCTAAGCGGTTTACAGAGTCAGCATACTGACTCCAGCAATCTGGATCCTCATTTTACCAACCTCGGAAGGATGGAAGGCTGAGTCAACCTTCTGCTGATAAGAATTGAACTGCTGAACTACTGGCAGCTGGCAGTCTGCAGAAGTAGCCTGCAGTCCTGCATTCTAACCATTGCACTACCACAGACCCAAAGTATACCCACGTGTGGAATCTCACCAGCAGTCAAATTGCATTCAGAAGCAACTAGTCCAATAGGCTGTCATTGGCATAATGAGGCATGCAAATCACTATCTATCCTGCCACATACTGGGCTGGGTATAATCTATGAATGGTCTACAAGACTTCCAGATATACAATAGATTATAATCGTACATTTATAAAATGAATAATATATGAGTGGCCGTCTGAAGGGCCTTCATTCAAGGATCACAATCAGTGACAATTGTATCATTCAGAATTCAGAATTTATGCATTAATTTCCATTTAAAACAAGATTCAAAAAATGAATCATCTTGATACATAATATCAGTTTGTTCTCCCAGGTAAAATCCAAGCAGAGATTGCAAGAGAGATTGGTGATATTCAACCAAGGACTGACCACCGGGCCAGAATGCCTTACACTGATGCCGTAATTCATGAATGTCAAAGATTTGCTAATATTATTCCCTCCAATTTGCCACATGCAACCACCATGGACATAACTTTCAAAGGCTTCTTTATCCCCAAGGTGATTAATTTGAAATCACTATGTTATATCAGATCTAGTCTCTCATATTCAGTGTGTAGAAAAAAATAGTCCATAAATGAATAGAAAGCCCACAGACTGTTATTAGAACAATTTTCATAGATGCATCTATCAAGGTGCCAATGGGAGATGTTTTTATTTGCCATTCTGAAACTGCCCCACGCCTTGATTCATGAGAGATGGTTTCTTCTTTTGTTTTATTCTTTTATTTCTTCCTATTTTTGATTTATTGCTTTATTTCCCCTCCTTGTTTTCAGTAAGACTTTATTATTTGTTTTATGACCTGATTTTCTTGATAATTTTTCTTATTTTTTATTTCCAATATTAAATGCAAACCTTAACAGAAAAAAGGAAAACAGCAGCAAACAAAGCAAAAATAAACAAGATTTAAAACTGTTCATTTTAAAAAAAACCAAACCAGTGGTGGGATTTATCTGGTTTTCACCGGTTCTCTAGAACCGATAGCTAATTTTTTGCTGAATTTGGCGAGCTGATTAAAAGTGTTCCAAAAAATCTGCATTTTCCAGAACATGTCTTGTTTTCGTTCAACTTCCTTCCAGGTGAGCCTCTCCTCCAAAGTCCAAGAAAGCTGTCTTAGCAGGCAGCAGGGCCGGGTGGAGCGGGGCCTGTGCATAAGGTGGCAGCCCAGGGCCAAACGTCAGTGGAGTGCCAGAGCTGACAGCCTCACCATGCTTTGCAGGGTCCCCTCAAATGAGGAACTTCATTGCAAAATGCTTCCCATGGTGGGAATCCCTTGAGACATCCCGGCCAAAGAAAAAGAGGAGTTTGGACAGCCAGTCAGGAGGCCAAAGGGAGCCTAAGGTCCCAGAGAAAGTAGTGTAGCCACAGGAAATGTTGAGGGAGCACATGGGGAGGGCTCACTGTTCCCACCACCACCTAAGTGGAAAGGCCAAAGAGAGGCATCCTGGACACACATACTGCCCTGACACTTCCCTTGAACCTGCCCACTGCCTTGTCTGCTTCCTACCCACTCTTCTCTAGCAAGTGCTAGGCAGCCAGGAAAACTAGGAGCCACTGGTTTTTCCTTCCCCTGCAGATCTACCCAACTGAAGTTAATGGAAATCACATTGTGGCCCTTGAAACTTCCAGAGGGAACTGGCTGCAAGACTGGGAGGCAGCCTTTGGCAGAGCCAATCTGATGGGGAAATGAAAAGAGGGGTTTTCTTCCAGGCTGTGGGGTTTGGGGTGGTTCTAGAGCTGGAATCCACTCAGATGATGATTGAGCAAGTCCAGAGCTGTTTATTCTCTCACCAATCCTCTTTCCCCATTTAAAAGCACTGCACTTGTAGAAGGGATCTGACTAAAGAGCTGTGCTTGCAGAGAACAGGAGGCGAAAACCAGGAGAAAATTCTGAAATAGTTTTTATAAGAAATTGCCTCTAGCATTTCCACTGTAAAATAAAGGGGGGAGAGGTTGTTATACTTGAGCATGAAAGTGGCAGGATGGCTGTGCCATGCTGTCTGAAGCTCATCTTTTTCACAAAAAGTACCACTCAAGGCAGCATAGTCTGCATTTAAAAGAATAATCCACACAAAATAAACTGGACTAGCTGTATTATTAGCTGTTTGGCAGCTAATAATTTAGCTTAAAACCAGTGGTGGGATTCAGTTTGATACAACCAGAAGCTAATTCCTGACCAAGCATTGGCAATATCTCCCAAGCACAAAAAAAGTAGATGTTCCACAATAAAATGACCACAGATAAAACATATTTGCCACAATAGAGAGTAAATAGAAATGGAAAATCCCCATTTTTTTAGAAAGAAAAAGAAAAAAAGATCAAAAATACATTCAAAAGAAAAACAAAACAGTTCTTTTAAAAACTAGTAAAAATTTTTAAAAAATGCTTGCAGTAGAAATCTGATAAATCAAATCAAATCAGTAGTGAAATTATCAAGAAGAATGTCTTTGCACTATATGTTGCCATGCAACAAAAGTAAAATTATTTCATAGCAAAGCAGAGATAAAAAATTCACATTTATAGCCCCACAAGAGTATATAAAATAAATCAGTGTTCAACTAGGTGTTTATCTAAACATGTAAATCTAATGCAAAAAATGTGATGTTTAAAACCAAGGTCTACCTAAAACACTGACAGGAAAAGAGGGAGGTGGAAATATATTTAATGTTTTTGTTAATTGAATATTGCTGCAGTCCCAATATTTGCTTCTCAATAAACAATTTACAAAATCCCTGGATTAATTTCCATAGACCTGCATTAAATGGACATACTCCTTTCCATATCATCCTTTTGGCCTTTTATGTTTTAGGGCACGTACGTCATTCCATTGCTGACTTCTGTGCTCCAAGATGAATCCCAGTGGGAGAAACCTCATGAATTCTACCCTGAACATTTTCTTGACTCAGAAGGAAAATTTGTAAAAAGGGACGCATTCATGCCATTTTCTGCAGGTGAGTAATTTGGCCCTGATTTCGTTGTAAGCTGAGCAGTAGAAGACAAGTAAAAGACAGAGTGAATAATGTTTTCCCCTTGACAGATTAAACAGAGATAGAGATGTTATTCAACAGGGCACTTACTAAATCTCCCTTCAAGCTATGCCAAAATCATGCTCTGCTGCTAGTGGGACATACGCAAACTTCAGTGTGGCACTGATAATACTAAAAACATTCCAGGAGAGGCTTCAGAGTTCATATTGTACAGGAGCCCTTGACTTAAAACTTCAGTTTCTAAGTGATACATTTGTTAAGTGAATTTTCCCCCATTTTATGACCTTTCGTGCCAAGTTGTTAAGTAAATCACTGCAGCTGTTAACTTAGAACTGCTTGTTAAGTGAAGGTGGCTTCCCTATTGCTTCTCTTTGTCACAAGATCTCAAAAGGTGACCCAGAGACACTGCAGCTGTTATAGATGTGAGTCAGTTGCCAAGCATTTGAATTTTGACCATGGGGATAAGGCAACAGTTGTTAAGTGTGAAAAGTGGTCATGACTCACTTTTTTCAGTACATTGTAACTTTGAGCTTCACTAAATGAACTTTTGTAAATTGGAGTTATGTACAATGATATTAGGATGAAAATACAGATGACTGTACCACAATAAGGATATTTTTTAGCAATTAGATTAGAATAGAGCTGGAATTAGAATAGAATAGAGCTGGAGGTTTTCTAGTCCAGCCCCCTGATCAAGTAGTAGAATCTATCACTATTTCAGGTAAAGGGCTATTTAGTCTCTTCTTAAAAACCTCCAGTGATGGAGTGCCCACCCATTTCTGAAGGCAAGCTGTTCCACTAGTTAATTGTCCTCACAGTTAGGAAATTTCTCCTTAATTCCAGTTTGCTCCTCTCTTTGGTTAGTTTCCAGCCGTTATTTTTGTCTTGCCCTCTGGTGCTTTGAAGAATAATTTGACCCACTTTTCTTTGTGGCAGTCCCTCAAATACTGGAATACTGCTATCATGTCACCTCTAATTTTTCTTTTTTTTAGACTAGCCAAACCCAAATCCTGCAGCTGTTCTTCATATGTTTTAGTCTCCAGGCCTTTGATCATCTTAGTTGCTCTTCTCTGAACCTTTTCTCAACATCTTTTTTGTAGTATGGTGACCAAAATTGGTTGCAGTATTCCAGGTGTAGTCTTTCTATGGTTTTATAAAGTGGTAATAATACTTCACTTGATCTTGATTCTATGCCTCTATTTATACTATCCAGCATGATATTAGCTCTTTTGGTTGTTGCTGCACACTGCTGGTTCATGTTTAAGTGATCGTCCACTAGGACTCCAAGTTCCCTCTCAAGATTGATTGTTTTTGAGCCAGGTCTTACCTAGTCTGTACTTATCCCTTTGATTTTTCCTGCCTAAATGTAAAACTTTGCTTTTCTCCACATTAAAATTCATTCTATTGGATAGGGCCCATTGTTCAAGTTTATCAAAATCTTTTTGGATCCTGAATGTGTCTTCTGGGGTGTTGGCTCTTCCTGCCACTTTAATATCATCTGCAAATTTGATGAGTTCCCTTTCTAATCCCTCATCTAAGTCATTTATGAAGATATTGAAGGGTACTGGGACTAAAATGGAGCATTTAGAGCCTCTATGGTGCAGTGGTTAGAGTACAGTATTGCAAGCTATTTCTATTGCAGCCAGCTGCCTACAATTTGGCAGTTCAAATCCCACCAGGATCAAGTTTGACTCAGCCTTCCATCCTTCCGAGGTGGGTAAAATGAGGACGCAAATTGTTGGGGGCAATATGCTGACTCTGTAAACCACTTAGAGAGGGCTGTAAAGCACTATAAAGTGGTATATAAGTCTAAATGCTATTGCTATTGTGGTACCTCACTACTTTTCTCCATGTAGTTGCAGTGCCATTAAGGACTACTCATTGAGTACAATTTGTTAATCCATGTAGTGATGATGTTGTCTACTCCACATTTTTTTAGCTTACCAAAAAGTAGGTTGTGGTCTACTTTGTCAAATGCCTTACTGAAGTTTAAGTACAATATGTCCATAGCATTTTGCTGGTCTACTAATTTAATCACTTTCTCAAACAATGAAATAAGATTGGTTTGGCATAATCTGTTTTTAACAACCCCATGTTGGCTATTAGTTATAACTTTATTTGCTTCTAGTTGTTTGCATATCTGTTTCTTGATTATCTTTTTCAAAATCTTCTTAGTTATTGATGTTAGACTGATTAGTCTGTGTTTTCCTAGGTCTGTTTTTTTCCCTTTCTTGAAGATTATAACCACATCAGCCTTCTTCAGGTATTTCACTGGTGCTCCAGGATTTATTTTTTAATTGTATTTTTTTTAGCTCCACTTCAAGAAGCCTTTCTCCAAAGTTTTCTCTATTCCAAGAACTATGTTTTCCCCAAAGAGCAGAGAATTAGATTAGCAGAAGTGATGCCCTAGAGAGGTCTAAGATTTTTCCAATGAAGATATTTTGAATTATGTCCAATTGAGTCATAACCCTCTCATCCCAACACGTATTTTGGCTCCTTAAATATCTGAGTAAAAAACTTGAATTGATTTTTTCTGCAATCATTCTTCTCCATTCCTTTACTGCATTTTTATATTTTTCCATACCTTTGAACTGTTATTGTTTTCCTGTGTGCTGATCTCTCCATGGACATTGGACATTGGAAAACCATGTAAAATAGTTTAAGAAAACAATAAACAACCATCTTCTTTTTTGACATCCATGCTTTCTTTCAGGTCGGAGAATATGTGTAGGTGAGAAACTTGCCAAAATGGAGCTCTTCCTCTTCTTTACCAACCTCCTCCAAAGATTTACCTTCCAGCCACCTTCAGGAACATCAAAAGATGATCTGGACCTGACCCCTATTTTTGGGTTTACCTCCATTCCCATGCCTTTCGAGACCTGTGCTATATTACACTGATTCAATCAAAAAAAATTATACCAAGCTGTTTTCTCAGTCTTGAAATGCCTTCATTTGACAGAGGCAAAATTTAACAATAAAATTCAGTATTAGAACACAGGTGTCAAATGCGATCATGTCACGTGACATATCATGCCTTTTTTGTGGACCTGGGGTGGGCGTGTTCTGCACATGACACATCTGGCAGGCCACCAGACCTGTTTTAGAAGATGACTTTTAATAATCTATAATATCATGGAATGTGGATTATGATATGAAATAGAAAGGAAATCATGAAAAGCGCTTTTTTTTGGGAACCATTTGTTTCCTTAGCTTTTTACTAGTCTTTTGTCTTCTTCAAGTTTTTGTATCATTTGATTTAATTAAGAATTAATAAAATCAGTAATCATTCTGCTTTTGATGAATATGACCTTGAAGGGTACAATATTCCACAATGTTACAGAGGCTGGGAGCCATGGCAGAAAAGGCTCTTCTCCTGGATGTCACCAGCTGGAAGTCTTTGATCAACAGGATCTGCAGGTTGTACTTTTTCCAGTGCAGATTGGGTGGGCCAATCCAATTTTGTGAGACAGTTCCTTAAGTTAACCTTGACCAATGCCCTAAAGGACTTAATAGCTAATAACAACCACCCTGAAATGATTTTGGCAACCACTTTTGGCAACTTGCACAACAACATTTAAAATGGGCCACCCTAGTGGCCCCAAGAATTGTCCATGTGTCTGCATTCTGTCCCAGCTGTAGCTTCCAAATACTCTTCAAGGATTATTCCATGTCAAGCACATTGTAATAGTTCATATGTGAGATGACCAAGCCTGAGTGACCAAGCACTGAGACTGCCAATCCAGAAAATGGTATAACTGGTGCACAACACAAAGTTGCACAAAGGCTCTCCTAGACATAACTGTGACTTGGTCTTTGAGCAGGAGTCAAGAATCCAGGAGAATCCTTGAGTTGCACTAGGTCTGTCTGGAGCAGTGTAACTTTAACTAGAATTAAATATATTAAAAGTCCTGGATCCCAAAGCCCTCCCCTCACACCTCTGGTGATTACAGAAAATGATGTACCAGCTCTATTTCACAGAAAAAAGCAAGGAAAAGCACCAGGCCCAGACAAAATAATTCCTTCTTGCTTAAAAGCTTGTGCTGACCAACTTACCCCCATCTTCACCCGCATCTTTAATAAATCACTAGAAATGTGCTATGTTTCTTCTTGCTTCAAATGCTCAATTATCATCCCAGTGCCGAAGAACCATCCATCAAGGAACTGAATGACTTCAGACCGGTTGCTCTAATATATTTAGTTATGAAAACCTTTTGAATTTCATGTTTAACAAGCAAAAGTTTATACAACAACAACAACATCAACAACAATAATTAGTAGCCTATGGAGATTCTCAACCATCCAGATCATGGTTTTCCAAAGGTGCTTTTCAAAAAGCAACTGAAATTTCTTGAGGTTTTTTTTTTTCTTGAAAACTTCTCATCCAAGAATATTCTTTTTCTTCAGTTCTGACTGAAGACAAACTGGAGGTCTTCTGAAGAACTAAAGAAGTTTCTTGGATGAGAAACAAAACATTTTTAAGAAAAAAGAAGAAAGTCTAGTTACCTTGTGAAAAGCACTTTTGGGACATGCCAGACAAGTCCTATTTCATTCTTTGACAAAGTGACTAAATTAGTGGACTAGCAAAGTGCTGTGAATACAATTATTTGGAATTTAGTAAGGTGTTTAATAAAGTAGATTTCAATCTACTACTTGGTAAAATAGAAAAATGTGGGTTACTACTAGATGGGTTCATAACTGGCTGATCAACTGTTAAGTATTTAGCAGAGTATCCTTGGTGTCAAGGATTAATACAGCAGACAGAAGTAGTGTTCAGATTGTAGCAGTGAGTATAGAACCACACAAGCACAGCAGTTGAAGTGTAAAGTCTTTATATACAGTGAATATAAACACAGTCCATGTTCCATTCCAATATCATACACAGTTCATCCATCAGTAGATTAGATTACTAACCATTCTTGTTCAGTAGATATAACAGCAATACGTCATCTTCAATACATCCATGCATCAATGGAGAAATATAGTTACACAGTTGAAGATACTTGCCAAGTAGTAGAGTAGCATAGTAGAAGCCTAGCAAACCAGTAATAGCATTCCTGTAGCACTCTCAGAGACTAACAACAGATTCTATCCATGTGCTCTCTGGCTTCTTACTTTATAGCACTCCTGCTTCCTGTAGCCAATCAGCATCGTGGCTACAAGATAGTGCTGAGTCATTTCTGACTTGCAGCCATATATGGTAAACCAATACAGTTAAGTTTCTTAAAGAAAACTAACATACTCCCCTTTGGTTGACTATATATAAACAACCATTATATACATATATAAACATACACAAAGTTACAGTGCATATTTACAATTTTACAGAGTTTACAGAGTTAAACCATATTTTCTACAACAATCATTGTGTTTCTGAAAACCTTGTGCCTTCGTGAAGTTATCAGCAATATTTTGTTCACTTTCACAATACTTTAGCACAATCAGTTTGTTTTCCACACATTGTCATACATTAAGATACCTTAAATCAGTATGCTTTGATCTTGTTCTAACAGCGATACTTGTTGCTAATTTTATAGCAGCTTGGTTATCTTCATATACAGTAAATGGTTTACTTACATCCAACTCAAAATCCAAACATAGTTGTTTAAAATAAATTAATTTTGTACATAACAAAGATAAACAAGAAAATTCATCGTCAAAAGACTAATATGTTTCTGTATAATTGATTGCCATTCAATCATTACATTTCCTAGCATTATAATCAAACCAGATGTGATTTCCTTGTTTTAACATCGTTTGCAAAACTTGCATCAGCATATGCAGTAAGACTTAACTTCTTATCAGGTTCTAAATACAATGCATAATGCAAAGTCTTCTTCAAATATCTAAGTATTCACTTTGCAGCCTGCCAATGTTTAACATTGGGCTCTATAGTGTATCTTGCCAGCTGATTTACACTATAAGCAATATCCGGCCTTGACCAATTTCCTAAATATGATAAACTACCTATCAAAGATTGATAAATATTCTTATCAAATAAAGGACTATCATTGTTATAATTGTTAAACTCCTTCCTCATAGGTGTTTTGGAAGTTTTGCATTGGTCTATGTTATATCTTTTTAATAAAGCGATGATTTTATCCACTTGAGATATTTTGAACCCTTTCTGTGTCTTACATATATCAAGTCCAAGATAGTGTTTAATTTCTCCTTGTATTCTTATCTTAAACTTAGCTTGCAAACTTTTTATTATATCCTTAGATTCCTGCATAGTCGTAGTGATTATGGCAATATCATCAGTAAATAATAAAAACAATTCTAACATCTCATTCTTCTTTTTTTTAACAAACATGGGTTTGCCAAACCACTTACAAAACCTAATTTGTTTAATTCTTTTACTATGCATTTATTCCACTCATGGCCTGACGGTTTAAGACCATATAAACTCTTCTTTAATAACCAAACAGTCTCCTTCCTATTATCATTCACTCCCAGAAGTTTCTTCATATATATAGTATGTTGTAATGGAGCATGCAAGTATGCCGTTTCAACATCTATATGATTCACTAAGTATTTATTTTTTGCTGTCCATACTAGCACTGCTCTTAAAGTGCTAGACTTTAGGCTTGGGGAAAAAGCTCATCGTAGTCTAACTTAGTTTGAGTAAAACCCTGAGTGACTAGGTGTGCCTTATGGATTATATTTCCTTCTATATCTTTCTTCAGTTTGTAAACCCATCTGCACCCAATTGCCTTTTCACCTATAGGAAGTTTGACTTCATCGAATACCTTTAATTCATTCAATGACTTTAGCTCTTTTTTCATAGCTTCATTCCAAGCTTTTTGCTCTTTATCAGAATAAGACTTAATGTCTTCATAATTATAAGGTTCAGTACCTGTTTGCTGAGCAACATTAGCCTGGTATCTATCAGGAGGTCGTGACACTCTGGTAGTTCTTCTCGGTAATACTGGACTAGTCATCTGATTAAACTCCTCTTTTTCCTCCCCTATCAAGTTTTCATCTACTTCTTCCTCTTTTAAAGAGACAGAGGTCTCCTCTATATCTGAATCATCACTTAGTGTTTCCTCTACAGACTCATCATCATTTTCATTCTTAATTGGTACCTTTAATTTTACAATAACATAATCCTGGTCTCCCACCCCATGTGCTCTAGGAATCAGCATCATGGCTACAAGATAGTGCTGAGTCATTTCTGACTTGCAGCCATATATGGTAAACCAATACAGTTAAGTTTCTTAAAGAAACCTAACACCAACCACACTTAACATGTAGTTTATAATGGGACTGCATCTACAGCGAAGGAAGTATCCAGTGGGGTACCCTAAGATTCTGTATTAGGCCAGATGTAAAATTAACATCCAGCTCGCCCGAACAGGCCCTTTCGGGGCTTCATGTGCTAGTTTGTTGTTAAGATGGAAGCATAGCATTACAGTTTTTCTGGTGCTAGGACTGAGCCTCCACTCCATGAAGAATTTTCCCAAAAGTTTAAGATCTTTGGACAGGAACTGTCAGCCACTCCCATGTGATTTTCTTATACTGCTATGGCCAAATCATCAGCATATGCTAATTTGTGTCCCCTTGTTACTGGTAAAGCTCCCCTTATGGAAGCTGATTTTGAGTATTAATGCAATGAAAAGCAAATTTAATCCTGGTTTCATTCACAGTTCTCTTTTGATCTATTGTTTGTTGCTCAGGAAAACCCTTTGATGTCACAACAATTCTGACTGCTGCTGTTTCCAACATCATAGTTTCTATTCTACTTGGTCAGTGCTATGAATATGAAGATTTCAAATTTCGACAACTATTAAAGATACTCAGTGAAAATATTCAGATTGTAGTAAGCCCTGTTGTGTTGGTAATCAAATTTCTTATTTGGAAAAAAAATGCCATGGAAAAACAGGCAGCAGAATATGTGTCATTCAAGCTTTATTGAGAAGTAAATCATGTTGCTTTTCGCGGGCACCTGTAGCAAAATTTCATGCAATGAACATGATGACATCAGGATTCAAATCCTATCCTTATGCAGTTCCATGCAAACATCTCATGTACATATGAAAACCACTTGTTATGTTTCATCATGTCCTCTCCCTTCTTTGTAAAGGCTTGTGAACGCACTCAAATTGAAAGAATGGGAGTCTTCACTGAAAATATCTTTCCATATTTCTTTTTCTTTTGACAGTATATCATACAACTTTGCATGTACTCAATAGTTTTTTTAATTAGGATGTGCACCCCGTTTCTTATATTGATGGCTCACATTGCTTGTTTGGGAATTAATACAATGTGAGCATAGGAGTTTATTCAATAGTATGGTAGAAAATAAGCACTCACTTTCCCAAAATATAATTTTTTCCCATATTGGGCTTCATTTTGGGTTCTCGTAAAATACACAGGAACTCCATGATTTCATATAGACCACTTTCACAGAATATCTCTAAGATCTTGATGAAAATGATCAGAGGAATTTGATTGAATCATTTCTTGTTTGGCAGAGACAGGTAATGGATTATTTTATAAGTTTCTGTAATTACCGATTTTTTTAGCATATTTTAAAAACACACCTCCATATAAACAACCTACTGATTGGTTAAGATCTGTATTTCAGAAATATGGAAGAAAATAAAATTTTAAAGAAACTTCTAAACACCCTTCAATACTTTATTTCAGAACCTTCAGCTGCTTAAAGTTACACTCAGATAGTTTTTTTCTCTCCATTAAAAATGCCATAAATACTTATCCTTTTTCTGGAGAAATGGCTCTGAAAGAGGTAGGAATGAGTGATCCCTTTAGTGTGCCAATCTTTTCTCTTTCAGTATAATTGTTTGATTTTAAAGTTTTGCTTCTAGAAATCCATTATCTATCCATTTATCCATACAGGGAATATGGAATACGTGGGTAGATTCAGTTTCCTTACTAGCATTTTCTTTATACACTTCAGGAAAATATGAAAATGATAAATGGTGGATATTTCCATAATGAAAACCTTAAAAGTCTAGTGGCTGACTTATTTGGTGCTGGTACAGAAACAACAGCAAACACTCTGTGCTGGGCCATACTACTAATGATGAAGTATCCAGAAATTCAGAGTAAGCATTTTCATTTCATTGGCTTACAATAAATATATAAAAATAGTTGAAAAAGTACTGTTGGCATCTGCAAAGTTACTTGAATAATAAGGAAATGCAGAGAAGGAAATTATTGTAGGAAATATTAATAAAATGTTAGATCTGAGCTTGTACATGATCTGTAGGAGAAGGAAAAATAGAAAAGTTTGTCAGGATATGGATATAGTGGCTTTGGTTATGAAGCATATACTGTGTTTCTCACAAAATAAGGCTGGTTTTTAATTTTTTTTGATCCGCGAAAAGACGTCCTAGCCGTTTTTTCGGGGGTGACTTAATTTACTCTCCCACCTAGAGCACCCCATGTGTACTCACCTCTCCACAAGCCCGCTTCTATCAGCCGATCGAAGCTCCCCGAAGGAAAAGTCTCCAGCCGCTTTGGGGCGAGGCGTGGCTGCCTGCACACACACTCCCCTTGCCAAGAGGCACTTTATTTCGGGCAAAGGAAACTCCCCAGGGGCAGTCACCGGCCGATAGAAGAGGCCTCGAGGTGAGCGCACATGCACATGCACACACACACTCCCCTCGCCTCAAAGCCACTTCTATCAGCCGATCAAAAATCCCCAAAGGAAGAGTCTCCAGCTGCTTTGGGGCGAGGCGTGGCTGCCCGTATGCACACTCCCCTAGCCAAGAGGCACTTTATTTGGGGCAAGTGAAATTCCCCAGGGGCAGTCACCAGCCACTTTGATCGGCCAGTAGAAGCGGCCTTGAGGCGAGCGCACATGCACACGCACACTCCCCTCGCCTCGAAGCTGCTTCCATCAGCCGATCGAGATCAGGGAGCTTCTATCACCTGATGTTAGATTGGGGTATTCTAGGCTACCTGCAGGGAGCTCCTAAGGCAAGTTTTCTCCCCCCCCACCCCCACCTTTCCCCCCATTTCTCTTCACTTTGTGTACCGTAGATCTAACGAATGATGTGAGAAATTGCGGGGAAATGTATGGTTTAAATAGGTCTAAATTTTGGGGGCGGGGCTTAATTTCACCTTGTGTGCAGAAATTATGCAGGGGCTTCCTATTGGTGGAGGCCGTGTTGTTGGAGAAACATGGTATAGAATTAATATATAAAGAAGGCAATGACCCAAAACTCCAGTAAACCATATAGACCAATTTCTTTACTGAATGTCAATTACTGGAAATGTACTGCTGCCTTAGTTGGATGTCTGAGAAAAAGACTATCTGGAATTATGTAAGATAAAAAAGGAAACAAAGATAATAATAAATACAGGAAAAAATATATATGTAGGGATTATTAGAATACTTTCTATAATATTCTTTTCTTTCCATTTTTTATTTTAGCTTTTTAAAAAGAATTACAAATTTTTATATTTTTCATTTTAATCTCTACCCCAGCATTACTTATTTTATATATGTATATGTATTTTTCTTTATTTTCATTTTTGTATTAGATATTTAATAATAAATAACACCAAGGGGAAAATTGTCCTTCATATCTTAGTATGAGGCAAGAGTGAAGAGACTGTCTGTTAAAAATAATATATTTCAATTGTGATCAGACTTTGACACATCTCTTTCAGTTCCAATTTACATTTCATTTTTTCTGTGGGTTGAAAATGTAAACTGAGAGTCAGTCATTAGTTCATCTCTTCTCTGAATGGAAATATTCTTAAAAGAAAGAAAAAGAAGAGGTAAAATTGATAACACAGGAGATCACAGATTAATATCATGAAACATGCAGCACAAACACACTTGGCTTCATGAGTTTATCTTCTAACGGTGCAGATGAAATATTTCTGAAGCAAATTATGAACTCCACAGGAGATATCATTTTAAAAATTACCACTAATGGTTTTTTCTATATCTTTAATATTTCCCTTATATATGAATTTGTTCTCTATATGTTTGTAATGTTCCCTCATGTATGAATTTGCTTTGTTTCTCTAATATGTGATAAAGTCCCTTCATGCCTTAGCACCAATTCTCCAAAGATTGGGGGTTTTTAATTGATCAATTTGGAGAACACTTGACACTTGGTGCTTCTGAGTTGCTTAAAATTAAAAAATAATGGTACCCCCCCAAAAAGAAGAAAAGGTTAATAAATGGTTTGAAGACCAAGAAAAATCAAATTCCATCTGACCAGGACTCCAACTTCAACCTATTACACAGTTAGAGGAATAGCCAGGTCTTCAATAGTTTTCTGAATGACATCATACTACTAGCAATCTGGATCTCTGGGTGATACTTTTCCAGAGGACAGGCATCAGTTCTGTGAAGGCATCCTGAAATACCACTAGATGCCATTATTTGATGGTCCTAAAGTGTGCCCACTTGCCCAATCTCACCAGCACACAAATTTCACTTGGAAGCCCACTACAAGTAGTCCAGTGGGCATGCAAATCACTATCTATCCTGCTACATACTGGGCTGGGTTTAATCTCTGAATGGTCTGCAAGACTTCCAGATGTATAGTAGATTACAGTACTCCATTTATAAAATGAATGATGCATAAGTGAGGGGGTTTTCATTCAAGGATCACAGTCAATGACTATTATATCATTTGGAATTGAGAATTCACGTATTAACTCCCAATTAAAACAAAATTAAAAAAAAAGAATCATCTTGATACACAATGTCTTTTTTGTTCTCCCGGGTAAAGTCCAAGAAGAAATTGCAAAAGAGATTGGAACTCATCAGCCACAGTCAGACCTCCGAGCAAAATTGCCTTACACCAATGCTGTAATTCATGAAGTTCAAAGGTTTGCTGATATTGTTCCATTCAATTTGCCACATGCAACAACCATAGATGTAACTTCCAAAGGCTTCTTCATCCCTAAGGTAATCAATATCATGTCCATTTCTCATGCCCAGTAATTAATTCAGTATGCATCTTTGCAATATCATTTTTAAATTGTATGTCAGGTTCCAAGTAATGCGATCATCATAAAATGAACTCAGAGATATTCTAATTCCTCAAAGAACTATTTTATTCTAATTACACATCTTGGCACAAACTGGATACGAATGTCAGAGAGAGCAAGCCATGATCTCTAGCTCCCTCTTATGACAATTCACAATACAATCAACCAATTGGAACATAGTACAAATCAATACAGTGACTTTGTCTTAAAGCTACAAATATACATTGTTGGTTTATATATTGCCAACCCAACTAATTGGTGGACAGATTCCTAACATTGTCCAACCAGGATATAAAATAGTTTCCTGGCAACTTTCTCTGGCCGAGCAGCAGTTGGAATGCAGCTGACTCATCATCCAGCTATGTTCTTTTGACTGGAGCTTCATCCATCTCAATTCTCCCCCTTCCATTTCTCAAATGTATCAAACTGAATTGATACGATTCCACCATCAAACTAAATTCAGGCTTGACATTGCAGTTGTATTTCTTTTAATTGGACGTTGCTCCAGGCCAAATATTTACTTCTCAATAAACAATTTACAAAACAACTGTAATAATTTATATAGCCATGTATTAAATGGCCATATTCATTTTCATATAGGTTTTTTTTATCCTTTCATTTTTAGGGCAGGTACATCATTCCACTGCTCACGTTTGTGCTCCATGATGAATGCAGAAAACACATGTGGAATTTGTGCGTAGAAGGTTTTCCTCTTGTTTAATGTGAGGAAAAAATACAAAATTTAACTGTGAGGAAAGAATACAAAACAGACCTATTTGATCAGGGGTAAACAAAAAGTATTTTAATAAATGATTGAAAAACCCTTTATGGAAATCAATTAAATAAAATGTGTTATTTTTTATTCATTAATTAAAAAGTGTTAACGGGAAATATATATCATATGTTAAAGAAGGGAAAGACAGTAAGCTTGTTTGGAACTGCTGTATAAAGGATTGGAATTTGCTTGCTTTTCTAATATCTTTTTCCCCATGCACTTTTTCTTTTTATATTTTTAATTTTGTTTCTGTTTTGTATTTTCTCAATAGGTGGTCTCTCAAATACCTAGGACCTATGCCATGTAATGTTTATATGTCACAATCAGCCCCTTAAATCACATGCATAAACAAACTGGTAACCAGTTCTACTGGTGGAGGAAGGGTATCACATAGGCATATGAAGGCATGTCTGACACTGCCTACATTGCCACATTTTGAACTAGTTAATGATTCCAAGTTGCTTCCAAGAGCAACCACTTGCAAAGCAAGTGTATTGCATGGCATGACTAGGGCAAGCATGGTATCAATTTTCTTTCATGGATACAAAGTATCTACAAAAAAACCAAACAGATAAGATAGGCTCAAGATCCATCTGGATCTTGACAGACTAGAACACATTGTGAAAAATTGGCTAAATAATTGTCTAAATAATGACTCAAGAAGTTAGATCTCTGTTCTTCTTTGGGTCTGATATTGATTAGTTCAATTCTATTTGCAGAATTCTTTAAATGAATGGTGAAATGTTTACCATGAAGGCTCAATAAAATATTATTACCATCTGTTCTAAAAGCCAGACTGTTGCAAAATTCAAATAAGTTTAAACTTGTTTGCAAAGGTTTTGCAGATCCTGCTCATACATAGGTAAATTCAGATCAAGTTAATGAGGACGAGAGAGAAAACAAGGGAAAGGAGAGAGGTTCTCTCTTATACAGGGCATGCTGATGATTCAGTACAATGAGTAGATTAGGCTATGCCTAATTCAGTGCTTTGAAATACAGGCTTGTATCACTTCAGTTTGCAGAATTCTTTGTGATTTTTACTGAAAACTGATTACTAAAAGGAAATGGATTGGATTGGAGCAATTTTAATTTTATTGCTATTTTTGCAATTATATTTCTTTTGAGAAAGGAAAGTTCTGGGATGTCTATGGAGATTCTTAGTCATCCAGGTCATGGTTGTCCCAAAAGTGCTTTTTCAAGAGGCAGCTGGACTTTCTGGTAAAATTAACCAGAAAGTTGACAGTTACCTCTTGAAAAAGTACCTCTGGGATGGAAGTTCCTGGAGTAACAACTCCCACAATGTCCCCCCAGGAACCAGGACTAAACCCATTTTGGGAAATCTACACATGATGGATCTGAAGAAGCCTTACAAAACAATAATAGAAGTAAAGCCTAGTGATTAAGAAGGATGAATGTTCTGTGCCAAAATTGGTTGGGATGAGACAAAATATTAGTAACTTGGTCAGGAAAGTCTCATGTGTTCCTTGATGGTTTTGGACATATTTAAAAAGTGAGATTTACCTGATATCTAAATATATCCTTCTTGAGCAGAGGGTTGAATTAGAAAACCCTCAAGGTCCCTTGCAATTTTTTTATTCTATTTATTTTTTTTATTTATTTGATTTGTCGATCGCTTACAAGATAACAGGTATAAGTATAAACATAGTTATGAATACATGAAATGGATAATATAAGAAAAATAAAAAGAAACAATAGTACAGGGATGGTAGGCACGTTATTGCGCTTATGGAAGCCCTAAATTTTTAATTTAGTCTGTTACAATTACAGTATATATCCTGGATGCGTTATACCCAGAAAATCTTTTTTGCTAATGCATATAAAATTGTATAATTGTTCATGCAGGTTTGCAAAAATCTCAAAATTCTAATCAGTCATTCCTAATTTTTTTCCTTAAGGAATTCCCATGATCGCCTTCATAAACTACAAGAAGCACAATAGGAAAATTTCTGTGTGATCCTTTCAACAACCGGGCAGTCTTTTATAGCTAAAATTCAACTATGTTTGGCACTAAAGGCTACAAGGCAACTTTGCAATATGCTGGAATGTAATTGTGTAATCTTTTGTGCAGGTTTCATCTTCCTACAGAGTCTTACATAATTGAGCCCTTTATGAGAATGTTTATGAGAAACATTTATCAGTTTGACATAGTGACTTGGTGTGGTCACTTGATTTGCAAGGACCCTCTTTTTACATAAGGATCGTTTTGATTTGTCCTATATAATTAAATTAAAAATTATAAAAATAACAGCATCATAATATGCCATAAAGCAAAGAAGAAGAAGAAGTAGAAGAAGGAGGAGGAGGAGGAGGAGGAGGAGGAGGAGGAAGAGGAGGAGGAGAAGAAGAAGAAGAAGAAGAAGAAGAAGAAGAAGAAGAAGAAGAAGAAGAAGAAGAAGAAGAAGAAGAAGAAGAAGAAGAAGAAGAAGAAGAAGAAGAAGAAGAAGAAGAAGAAGAAGAAGAAGAAGAAGAAGAAGAAGAAGAAGAAGAAGAAGAAGAAGAAGACCAGCCTTGGAACTGTGAGATATGATAGTTTAAACAAAATTTTGCACATGATTAATTATTAATTATTGATCAAAACAATTTGTTGTTTTTCATCTGTTGAATTCCACTGGTCAAAAGAATATGGTCCCATTTTCCACCTCAAACTGGGATTCCAGGAGATGGTGGTGCTGTCTGGCTATGAGATGGTGAAAGAGGGTCTAGTGAACCAACCTAATGCATTTGCAGATAGATACTCCACCCCCCTTTTTGAGGAATTTGCAAAGGGCTTTGGTGAGTCATTTCAATGCCAATCTAGATCATGGGTGACAAATATTTCAGGTTTCTGCCAAATTCAAATAGAAACAATATATGTTGTGTTACTTTGAGTTGATCCCGACTGTTAGAGAATGAAAAGTAATGGCAAAATTGTAATAAAAACATTTTGCTCCCTTTATATACATACCCAACAGGTTTAATTCTGCTTCTTTGAAAATTTGGCTGTGAAGAGTCCCAATATTACCTACTAACTTCTCCATATTGTTCTCTTCATATAGAGGTAATCCTCAACCTACGACCACAATTGACCCTAAAATTTATGTTGCTAAGCAAAACATTTGTTAAGTGAGTTTTGACCCATTTTATGACCTTTCTTGACCCAGTTGGTAAGTGAATCACTGCAGCTGTTAAGTTAGTAACATGGTTGTATCTGGCTTCCCCATTGACTTTGCTTGTCAGAAGGTCGCAAAAACTGATCACATGACCCTGAGACACTCAAACCGTCATAAATATGAACCAATTGCCAAGCCTTTGAATTTTGATCATGTGACCAAGGGGATGCTGCAATGGTCATAATGTGAAAAATTGTTATAAGCAGAGGTGGGATTCAGCAGGTTCTGACCAGTTCTGAAGAACCGGTAGCAGAAATTTTGAGTAGTTCAGAGAACTGGCAAATACCGCCTCTAACTGGCCTCCATCTATTCTCTGCCTCCCGAGTCCCAGCTTGATCAGCTGGGTCTTCTTTTGTTGCCCTGCACAGGAGAACGGAGCCGGAAAGCAGGTTAGTGGGGTGAGGAGAGAATGGGGATTTTTCAGTATTCTTCCCCTGCCCCGCCCACCAAGCCACACCACACCCACCAAGCCACACCATGGCCACCAAGCCACACCCAAAGAACCGGTAGTAAAAAATTTTGAATCCCACCACTGGTTATAAATGACTTTTTTCAGTGCCATTGTAACTTTGAACAGTCACAAAATGAACTGTTGTAGGTGCGGAACTACCTGTACATAGTTATCCTTTCTTTTGTGCAATGTTTTTGCCAGTTTCTCTTCCCTGAAACATAATACATGATCCAATCTTTATGGAAGCTGATAATTTGCAGAGCTTAGTCTCTACAGCAAGTGGCTGGTCTATGTAAAGAAACACGGTGTCAGCTGTTTTTCTCCCAAAGCCCCATTTAGATCATCTCTGGCCACCTCTCATGGGTATTTTTGTTTGTTTGTTTGTTTGCTTGTTTTTCATATTTGAACTGCTGACCTACCATGAGGAAGGACTCTAGGAAGTGTACAATAAAAGTTTAAGTATAAAACAGCATATACAAATTAAAAATTTAGGAAATTTAGAGTTTAAAAGGAGGCAAGGATGATTAAAATGTGTTAAAATAGTTAAAAGACAAAGGGAGAGCTCTCAGGGTGCCAAGCAACTTTACACATTTGACTGCAATACTTCCTCATCATAAGCCTCATTTGTTTATCTTTTCTTAGCTGCCAGTTTTAATTAACTTTCAGATCTTATTAATCAGTTGCCCAGGGCATATCCACTGGTTTCTCAGTTCTCTTGGAAAGAGATCAATGAATGTTTGATGTAAACATCAGATAAAAATAAACTATTTTCCACACCTTTGCTTGTAATAAAAATCTAACAATTCTGCAAATAACTTCAAAAGAGATTTATGCACTATATTGGTGGACATTTACTGATACAAACAGATCTTGACTTCTTGACTTTACCTTTTCATTTCAGATCATATTTTTGCTCATGGTGAGAACTAGAAAGTGATGCAATGATTCACATTATCCACATTATGGGACTATGGAATGGGCAGAAGGGCTATTGAAGAGAAAACCATTGAGGAGTGTAGTGTCTTGACAAAAACAATTAAGACTTATGCAGGTGAACTGTCATTTCTTTCTAATGTTCTACTGGATATCTTTCAGGACAAATGTAGAATGTGAAATAACTTTAATAGATTATTTCAAATGAATATGGAGTGCTTTTGGAATAGCTTCTCTCTCCAACAATTCTTAAACTCATCATTTTTTTCCTGCAAAGCTGTCCACTACATACTAAACAGCATCTTTCCTGATTTATTTATTTGTATTCCCCCTTTCATATTTTTATGAACAACTCAACATATAAAATACACTTTCTTTTTCCTATTTTCCCCACAACAGCCCTGTGAGGTGAGTTGGGCTGAGAAAGAGTGACTGGCTCAAAGTCAGGCAGTTGGCTTTCATGGTTAAGACAGGACTTGAACTCCAAATTGGCTCAGTGTATTTGGTTCATCGCATAGTCAACTAGATGTTCAGATTGAATTTGGCTTTTTTATCCATCTATTGAGTCCTTCCCAAAGGTCTGGGATAGAAGATGTTTGTTAGTGTTAGAAGTATTGTCACAGAATATAAGCTGTTCCATTTACATTTTATTATGTTTTACTAATCTAGATGAAACATTAATATATTTTGCTAGTCCAGGTATGATATGCCATACACTAAATAAATGAATAAAAAGCTGTTCTGGTAAAGTTGCCTTTTGTACTGACTAATGGTGAATTTATCAATGCTGATGGTGTTCTAGCTTCCTTGTCTGCACCTACATTGTCTAACCATCAGGCATATTTTTGTGTTGACACTGAAGTACTGATGTCAATCTGTTGGAATGTAAACATCTCTGTCAAAAATATATGACCTCAGTCTTTTAAAATGTGGAGGCGCTGTATATATGAAAACTCATTATGACCTTCAAAAAAACAAGTTGAAGTTGAGAAGGAAAAGTTACAATATTAAGCTTTCAAACTGAATCTGGAAAACAACAATTGTCTCAATTTATGCTCAAAATAATACCAAAATTAAGTTCTGTAAAATATTTTTACATTTTTTTTACCTTCAGTTTTTCTTGAAGTTGCAGAGGAAGGTACAATATCTTGCTCCTTGTGGATCTGAATGACTTTCCCCTCGTACATGAATAAAACAATTGCATCCCATTCAATTCAGTTCAGTTTATTGCAGTCATAAACTAATACAAAGTGGTCTCGAATGAGACCAGTCACTGTTGTATCATCTGCAAACTTTAATAGAGGGATCTTTTGAGATGCAGTCATTGGTATATAGGGTGAAGAGAAGTGGAGAAAGCACACAGCCTTGGGAGGGTGGGCGGCTGTGCTAATTGTACAAGTATCAGATGTGATTCTGCCTAGCTTTATCTGCTGCTTCCTGTCTTTTAGGAAGCTTATCATCCACTTACAAGTGTGTTCAGGTACCGCTAGCTGGTTTAGTTTAGTTAGAAGAATTTCTGGAATGATGGTATTGAATGCTGAACTAAAGTCTACAATGAGGACCCTTGCATAGGTCTTTGGAGATTTAAAATATTACCTTTATTCTGTTTATTTGCATTGTGATGAGCTACATTCAGAATCAACCCAATAGTTTGTCAACAACAGATGACACCATGAATAATCTTTATCTTCCAAGAATGTTTAGAAGTCATGTGGACTCCACAATTGTTTTATTAATTAAGAAAGTTAATTTGCTTTGTAGATGCTAGCCTCCCCTTTAAAAAAACAAAGTTTAAAATTTAGTCAACATGGAATATGGAATTTAGTATGTTTTTCCTGGCATTTTGATGTCTGCCAATGGTTGGCTGTCTATTCTTGCCAAGGGAATTGATAGAAGAGAATATTTGTAGCTCGGGATTAAATTGTGGGGGTCCTTCATGCTTTCCAAGCTTGGTGGGGTTTTTTGCAGACATTTCATTAGCAAACTAGCAGAAAAAAAACCTTACCAAATTCAGAGAGCACCAAGGACCCCTCAAGAGAGTTGTCAAACATCTTAATAATTTTTTTTTATTGTTATATTTTAAAAACATCTCTTTTGGTGAACAATGTGGTTCCAAGATTTTACATTTTGATACAAACATGGTCTTAGTTACATATTCATATTTCATATTCAATTTCATATCAAATCATTACTTTTCCCATTTTCCTTTAAATATTCTCAAATATTTTTACATTCATCGCACTTATTTTATCCATTTCCAATTCATATCATAACTTGTTTCATTTTTGTTTAATATTCTCATGTCTTATTTTACAATATTATCTAAAATTCTTATTTCATTTCTATATTTATTGTACTTATATACTTTTATCTGTCACATTTGCAATTTTATCATATACTATTATTTCATTCATTATTCAATAAATTTCATCTTAATTCTAATAATTCAAAAATTGTCCCCTTTAATTATTAATTTGAGTTTGCCACCCCTTTGCCTTATACATCCCTCAATTTACTCCCCTTTATTTCCTTATAAAAATTTACCATGATATAATCACTTTTTAATTATCACATTCTAGGTTAATAACGATAGTCTCCTAACTACTATGTATCATATATATATGATACATAGTAGTACTATGTATCATATTCCGCATGGTATTCTTTTTCTCAATTATGTTCTAAATCATCTATTATTTCAAAAGTATTAATCAATTCAATTAATTATAGAAACTGATATTAATTTTTCCATTACAATTATCATAATTCATTTTAACTTTATTCATTGCTTTGTTAAATGTAGTTAGTATTCTTATAATAAATTCCCATTTCCACATGTATTCCAGTTATATCTATATCTGATTTAATAGTAATCCTTTAAAAAAAAAGGGGGGGGGGATATCAGTTCCAGTCTTTTCTATTTTTAAATCCATATTCTTATATATCACAACATATTACCTTGTAGAATCTCCCTTCCTGTTCTTCATCTACCCATTGTTTCTAATCCTCCTAACTGTGTAATTTCTTTTCATTTTTGTTCGCTTTCTGTTTCCCATCATTTTCTGGTCCTTTCTCTTAATCCCCTTTTTCCTTTATTATTTCCCTCCATTTCTTACTCCAATTTTTGAGCTTTCCTCTGTAATTCCTTTTTCTGCTGTTTCCTTTTTCTTTGTTTATCTTTCCAAATAATTCCCTCTTTAATTATCCCATCAAACCTCCATGTTTTAGTTTTGATTCCCCCCCTTGTTTTAATGTTCCTTGTTCCACTTTTTCTTTAAAGCTGGTTTCCTCTTTGTTCAACTCCTCCCCTTCTGGTTCTCTTTGTTCTTTTTTAATCAGCGTCACCATTTCTAATTTTTGTAGTACAATACTGCACATTTCCACTCATGTATAATTTCCTTTATGTTTCTTAATTCCATTTTTATTTCCGCACATAGTTCTGCCATTTTTATAACTTATTTTTATTTTTCCTTTTCTTTGATATTTAAGTCCAATCCAACAGTCCAGTAATTTATTTCAACCAGTGTCTTTGATATTTATTTTCAACAGTCAATGTCTATAAATCTTTGTTTCCAGGTTCCTTCTATTAGTTCCTTTTTTTCCAAAGTCACCAAGTAATCCCAGGGTAATTTCTTCACATATCTTTTTTATCTTTATAACATTCTATTATTTCACTTTTCAGGGTTTTTCTATTATTATTATAAAGCTCCTCTTATTTTATGTCAAGTTCCAGTTTTAAATGAACCAAGCACTTTTCAAAGAATCACTGAAATTGTTCCTTTGCCATTAAGTTGCGCTCTTGGTTATGTCCAAGTTTCACTCTTTCTTTTCACTTTCTTTCCCCTTTTTTAGGCTTTTAAATTTCAATAATTCAATGATTCCAATTATTAGCTATTATTTTTTTAATATGTTCAATTCCAGCATTTAATTATGCCTATTTAGTGCCAAAATCCATATATTTATCCAATTTAATTTCCAAGTCTTTTATAATCAAAAGTTTTCTTCTAAATTCCTCCTCCAAATTAGTTCTTTTCAAAGTCCAAAGCCAATTTCACCTATTTCCAATTTTCTTCTCTCTCTCTCTGGTCACCGCTTTTACAATCTTTCCTAAGAATTTCTTTATTTCTTAATCCTGGGGTACCTTAATGTCCATATGTTTCACCTGGTTCACACATTGCTCATGACTTCTCTGCTCCAGCTCAATCTTATTTTCCTGGACTGCCTCCTGTCTTCTTGGTAGCCATTTTAGACCACTGCTGCAGCTTGTCTTTGGAGGGCGTTTTCCTTGTCAGGGAGGGGAGATGCAGCTCCCCTCAACCTTCCAATGTATCCCCCTTTCTTCACTACCCTTCCAGGGTGGTTCTGGTCCCAAATGGCACCCTCCAACAAGCGAGCACAGAGCAAAACTGCACACGATCATAGATTCCACTCCAAGCCAACCATAACACAACCAGAAGTTCAGAGATTCAATATGTTATAGGATGTAGTGCAGAGCCATATTAACAGCATCATCTGTCAACCTATTTGCTCGGTATGCAAATTGCTGGGGGTCTAACAGTGGATCCGTGATGGTTTTCAGGTGGGACAGCAATAGCCTTTCAAAGGTTTTCATAGCTACAGATGTTACAGCCGTGATGGTGAACTTATGGCCATTTGTGCAGGCATGCAAGCCCCAGCCAAACTTACCTGCACTGCACATGCGCGCACCTCCCAGCTGATTTTCAGCCTGTTTGGGGCAGTTTTTGCCCTCTGGGAAGTGCCCATTTTCAGCCTCCAGCGGGCCTCTGAGCTCGGGGAGGCCGTTTTCACCCTTCCAGAGGCTCGAGGGAAGCCTCTGCAGCCTCGGGAGGCTGCAAAACAGGTCTTCCAGAAATACAGTGCCAAAACAGGCCCATTTTTCGACCTCCATTGGCTGCAGAGGCTTCCCACGAGCCTCCAGGAGGGCAAAAATGGCCTCAAACAGGCTGAAAATCAGCTGGGAGATGCATGCATGCACAGTGCAGGTAAGGGGGGGGGGGGCGGGATGGTGTGTTGCACATGCGTGCACAGGGGGGAATGGGGCACATTGCATTGTGGGTGCTGGCACGTGTGCACGTGCTTTCGGCACACCACAACAAAAAGATTCGCCATCACTGTGTTAGAGCAACTGGTCTGTAGTCATTCAGTTCCTTGATGGAGGCCTTCTTTGGCACTGGGATGATAATAGAGTGTTTGAAGCAAGAAGGAACATAGCACATCTCTATTGATTTATTGAAGATTTGGATGAAGATGAAGGCCAATTGGTCAACACAGACTTTTAAGCACAAAGGAGTTATCTTGTCTGGGCCTGGTGCTTTTCCTGGATTTTGTCTGTGAAATAGATCTTGCACTTCTTTTTCTGTGACCACCAGGGTTGAAACCAATCGGTTGGGGTCAGTTGTGGGAGGTTTGACCATTGTTGGTGTGTCTGAGATGGGAGTTGTGGAGATAGGTGGCTATAGTTTTCTTTCAAACCTGCAGTAAAACACATTCAGGTCATCTGCTAGTTGTTGATTTCCTTCGGCCTGGGAAGGAGGTTTACCATAGCTGGTGATATTTTTTAAGAGTTTTCCACATGTTTGCTGTTTCATTTATTGAGAACTGATTCCTTAACTGTTCAGAGTAGCTTCTTTTTGCTACTCTGATCTCCCTAATTAATATGTTTCTGGCCTGATTGTACAGCATTCTATAACTTTTTCTATAGACTTCCTCTTTGGAACAACGTAGCTGCTTAAGTTTAGCTATGAACCAAGGTTTATTGTTACTGTATATTCACAGGTTCCTGATCTGTACACATAGATCTTCACAGAAGCTGATATATGATGTTACAATATTTGTGAGTTCATTTAAGCCTGCAGAGGTATCTTTGAAAACATTCCAATCAATGCAATCGAGGCAAGCCTGTAGTTTTAGCTTTGCTTCCTCAGTCCAAGTTCTCAATGATTTAATTGTTGATTTTGTGGTTTTAAGTGATTGTCTCTAAGCAGCTACAAGGTGAATTATACAATGATCAGAGTGTCCCACAACTGCTTGTGGTAAAGATCAATAAGCATCTTTTAGTGTTGTGTAGCAATGGTCTAAAGCAGGGGTCGCCAACCTTTTGGACCTCAGGGACCACCAAACTCATAATTTTAGATCCCAGGGACCACTAACCGGTTCTGTGGGTGTGGCCTAATTTGTGGGTGTGGCAAAATATAATATTTTAAAAATATAAATATTGATATAAATATAAATATTGATATTGATATAAATATTATTTTTTTTATAAAAAAGAGCAACTTTTACCTAAAATCAGGCAAAGCAGGCAGATTGAGTTGCTCACAGAATCATTCAGTGATCTATCTATCTGTCATCGGCTAGCTCAGTCTCCCAAATTTGCTTGGGGTGAGTCTGCACTGAATTTGCTTGCAAGCAAACCTTCAGTCCTAAGGGGAGGTCTGGCTGTGCTGAGCCTAAGATCTAAAGACTAGCTAGAAAGCAAGAAATCCAACCATTTCCTGCTTCCTAGCTAATCTGAAATCTTCTGGCACAACAGAACAGATGATGGTCGGAAAAAGGAAAAATAGCAATTTAGCAGGCAAGTTTACCGGATAAGGAGTGAGTGGGTGGGGAGGGTTCCTGCGGGCCATGTGGGTGGCGCAGCCTTGTGTTTGTGTTTCTGGATTAATTGCTTTGTGGGGGTGCTCTAGGGGTGAGATTTCTCTGTGGCCCACCAAAATTTTCTCATGGCGACTACTGGTCTAAAATATTCTTGCTTCTAGTGGGACAATTGATATGATGAAAATATTTTGAAATCTCTTTCTTTAAGTTTGCTTTATTAAAATCTCTTAAAATGATGGGAAGGGAATCTGGGCATTTGGCTTCAGCCTCCATAATCTGGTCAGCTAAAATTTGTAATACCTTGTTTACACAAGCTTGTGAGGAATATGCACAGCTATTAGGAGAAATGAGGAGAACTCTCATGGAGAATAAAATGGTTTACAGTTGATAAGTAAAGACTCTAAGTTTTCATCACAGAATTTATATATTATAATAATATCCTGAGACCAACTGTTGTTAATGTATAAATATAAGCCTCCTCCCTTCTTTTTACCTGATAATTCAGCAATCCTGTCTGCTCTTTTTATCTGAAACCCAGGGATATGATGCCGTTATCATCAATTTCTTCATTTAGCCAGGTTTCAATGAAGCAGAGAGCTGCTGAATTGTGAAAATCAGAATCACATCTATTTAAAAGGAGTATTTTATCCATCTTATTAGCAAGTGAACTTAAGTTAGTCAGAAAGTTTGAAGGGAGTGGGGTTTTTTCCCCCTATTCCTTAGTCTAGTCAAAATTCCCATTTTTTTACCTCGTCTCCTTCTCTGCTGTCTCTTCCTCTGTTTGTTTTTTGTAATCCATTGCTTGAGGTAATTTGCTTCTTCCTATGTTAAAATCTCTTCCATGTTTGTAAAGCGGTGAGGGAGGTGAGGACACAGAAGGCTGCTTCTTAAAAAAAATTGCTTAATTCTTAGCAGATGGTCTCATGAGTATGAAATCTGTAATGAATCATAGAGAATAATAAAAAATAAAGAAACCATTAGAGAGCATTTCACCAAGGCAGCCATCAGTGGCGCCATCTTGTATTCATAATGGCAACATATCCCTGTTGAAAGTGTTGACATACTTTTCTTATAAGTTTACAGTAAGGAAAGATTGTATAAGAAAGATAATAATGCCATTTATAAAGACTGATTCCTGCCAATATAAATAAATGAATATATCATGTAGCAAAATTTATGTAAAAGAAAACACATACCTTATGTCTAGAAAAATGCATAAATAGAACAGATAAAACACCCATTATTTTGCCTCAAATGGAAATACATTTGTTCAATGATAATTGAGGTATCTGCCTTAACCTTAACATAAGGAAATATCTATTTTAAAAGAACATGAAAGGAAGGAACGGTTGCACAGGGGAAGATGTTCATGCTGATACAGCAAAAACTATTGTAATTAGTCAATGCCTTCCAATCTATTGATAGTGTTTAATTAGATTGTTAAATCTAATTAATATATAATTATATAATATATAATTAAGCATTATATATGAGATATCATTCAGAACCAGTTCCTTACCAAACCTATGGTCCTTAGCTACAGTAATCCCTATCTTCAAAAAAGGTGACCCCAGCCTGGTTGAAAACCACAAACCAATCTCACTGTGTTGTGTCACGTGCGAAGCCATGGAATCAATCATTAACCAATTCATCACTCTCCACTTACGAGTCAAACAACCTACTCTCCAAAAAACAATTTGGTTTCAGGAAAAAATTGTCCTGCAATCTTCAACTCCTACACTGCAAAAGTATATGGACTACTCTACTTGACCAGGGTAAAGCTATAGACACAATTTACATAGACTTCTGCAAAGTCTTTGATTCAGTAGTACATGACAAACTACTGTTAAACTCTTACAGCATTTCTGGATCCCTTCATAAGTGTATTACTGTGTTCCTTTCAAACAGGCAACACATAGTAAAAATAGGGAGCACCATATCAAATCCTGCTCCAGTTAACAGCGGTGTCCCCCAAGGCAGTGTTCTAGGACCCACCCTCTTTATACTCTATATAAATGACCTTTGTGATCACCTCATAAGCAACTGCAGTCTCTTTGCAGATGATGTAAAACTATTCAACACCACCAACAATGCTACTATCCTTCAAAGCAACCTTGATGGTGAAACATCTGGCAACTCCAAATCTTGTCCAACAAATTCTCTGTCCTACACATCAGTACACCAAATATAAATTAGGTGGATATAACCTCGTTGATGATCCTCACTCTGTCAAGGACCTTGGAGTTCTCATATCAAATGACCGAAGCACCAGAGCTCACTGTAACAGCATTGCCAAAAAGGCATTAAGAGTTGTAAATCTAATCTTACGAAGCTTCTCCTCCAGAAATATTGAATTGCTAACTAGAGCATACAAAACTTTTGCCAGTCCAATACTCGAATACATCTCATCAGTCTGGAATCCACACTGCATATCGGACATTAATACAATCAAGCGAGTCCAGAAGTATTTCACAAGAAGAGTACTACACTTTTCTGCTCACAACAGAATACCCTATATCACCAGGTTTAAGATTTTGGGCTTGGACAACCTTGAACCATGCTGCCTATGGTTAGACTTAAGCGTAGCACACAAAATTATCTGCTACAGTGTCCTACTAGTCAATGACTACTTCAGCTTCAACCACAATAATACAAGAGCACATAACAGATATAAACTCAATGTAAACTGCTTCAAACTCGATTGCAGAAAGTATGACTTCAGCAATAGAGTGGTCAATGCCTGGAATGCACTACCTGATTCTGTTGTTACAACCTCTAACCTCCACTCCTTTAACCTCAAACTAACCACTATTGACCTCAACCCATTCCTAAGAGGTCTGTAAGGGGCATGCATAAGTGCACCATCGTGCCTACCGTCCCTGTCCTATTGTCCCCATTTATTTGTACCTATTTCCTGTATTCTCACTCATGTTTATACTTATACCTATTATCTTGTAAGTGATTGACAAAACAAATCAAATCAAATAAATAAATAAATATAAGGAAATATCTATTTTAAAAGAACACAAAAGGAAGGAAGCACAGGGGAAGATGTTCATGCTAATACAGCAAAAACTATTGTAATTAGTCAATGCATTCCAATCTATTGATAGTGATTAATTAGATTGTTAAATAAAAAACCTATAAAAGAGGGCAGAGAAGCAGTTCCATTGTGACCATCCATTCATCACTAATCAACAACTTTGCATTGAATATATTTCCTTTGACCTCTACTGATCAACAGTGCATTTTATTGAATTCTCAATTTAGGAAATGATCGAAAGGGGGAAGGTGCCTGATCCTTCTGACAAAATTTTAAAAATAAATTTAAATAGAGATTTAAACAGTACATAACAACATACCTACATCTGTTTATTAAATTACAAAAAATGTTCTCAAGCAAGAATGAATATGTATCATACAAACCTCACTAAAACAAGCAACTGGTTTTTAAGTGTGCTAAAGTATCTTGTAAGAAGAAACTGAGTATTAAATCCATTGCAGGGAAGCTGAACTAATTCTAATGCTTCCATTTTCACTGGAGAGAAATTACAACAGACCTTGAGTTTGAGATCTTATTCTTAGGAAAAGAATCAGATTAACTGAGTCATATAGATATGAGAAGACAAAAAGTATTAGGTCTTATTGGCCAACTGATCATCAGCAAACCACTAGGTCCTGATGGCATCCGTCCAAGATTTATTAAGGAGCTTTTGACTGAGATGTTAGATGTCCTAACTAATTATGCAACCTATTTGTATATTAGCCTCTGTAGTTGAGGGCTGGAATTGGCCAAAGCAACTCCAACTTTTACAAATAACTTATGGAAAAATCCAAGAAATTAGAGGTCTATCAGCTTAACATATGTTCCAGGGAAGTTAGTGGGAACTTCTAATAAAGATTAAATTACCAAACATTTGAAGTCACAGGCTTTTCTCAAGCATATTGAGGCTTCACTAGATAAAGATCCGGCCTAACTAACTAGAGATTTCTGAGAATATTAATAAACATATGGATAAGGAGGAGCCCATACACATCATTTATTTAGACTTTTAAAATGTCTTAAATTAATGGAATGGGTGCCAGAATGGGAAATATCATTCAACATGCGCAAGTGTAAAGTGATACACATTAGTGCCAAAATGTGATTGCTCATCACAAACCAATGGGATCAGAGTCATCAGTGGCTGATGAGGAAAGAAACCTCGAAGCAATGATAGGTCATGGGGATCAATGGCTACTAGTCTTGATGGGAGTCTGACTGCCTCAAAAGGCTTTCTGGTGCAGTGAGTTGCCTATTGTGAAAACAGACTGTTGGACAAGATGGCTCAGGAATTAAATCCATCACAGTATTGTTTATGTCCTTATGTAATGGGACTTTACAATCTATTGATAAACAATCTTTTACAAATATAAATACTTTGATAGGAACAAGGTATTACACATTATATCAACGTTGTAAATGTCTTCAACATATACCTTCTGTTAATTTATAGAATGAATAATGGTTCAAAAATATTGGGATAGTTAGAATAGTGGCTGAATGTATCATCACCTTGAAGATGTTTCATTCATTGAGTGTTACCCTCAGTTCTTCCTGCATTCACATTTGGGCTCAGCAGGAAATGATGGTTTCCTAAATAATTCAACTCCCAGTTCATTATCTCAGTCTGATTTGGCAGAATACTCTCTAACATCTGGCTACATTCAAATTTTCATTGCAGATAAAAATGAAGGTTCACACAAAAAAATGCTGTGCAGTGCAATCAGAAAGTATGTTGAAGTTCAGTAGATTATAAGTGAGTGAATAAACAACTACATAAAATTCTGGCCTAGTGTATTCAAATATATTAAGAAACACCATAGAACCAACAAGGATGAACCTCTCTCACAATTTGCAACTACAGGTAGTTCTCGACTTACAACAGTCCATTTAGTGACCATTCAAAGTTACAACAGCACTGAAGAAAAGTGACTTATGACCATTTTTCACAGTTACAGCTTTTGCAGCATCCTCATGATCATGAGATGAAAATTCAGATGCTTGGCAACTGGTTCATACTTACCATCATTGCAGCATCCCAAGGTCATCTTTTTGCAAACTTCTGACAAGCAAAGTCAATGGGAAAGCTAGATTCACTTAACAATTAGGTTACTAACCTATCAACTGCAATGGTTCATTTTACAACCATGACAAGAAATGTTGTAAAATGGAACAAAACAAATTCTCACTTAACATAAATGTTTGGCTCAATTTTGGTTGTAAGTCAAGGACTACCTTTATGCATCAATTATGATAATGATGGTCAGCCATGAAACAATCCTTGTTGAAATCAGTTTAAAATCTGTTTCAACCAAAAACATTTGAATCTCATTTGAAAGTGTTCTTTATATTTGTGGAGGGGAGCCAAAGTTGCAAAAGTTGCTCCCCTTTTCACTAGTTTTTATCTGTAAGATGACTAGAATATATTTTTGATAGACAGACTACTACTAATAATAATCAATCAATACTAATAATCAATCAGATTAGCTTTAAAATGAAAACAATGCCTTGTTTATTCTGTCTCATAGTACTAGAAGAAACCTAGAAATCCAAGTACTCTCTAAGAGGGATTCCTAAGAGGAAACAAAGCCAACCCACAAAAATTGACACTATCTAGAATATTTTCTGAAGCTTACTGAAGATGTAGATAAAGTGGACACAAGGAGTTATATCATTTCTATGCACATGCTTGAACAATTTAATTTTCTAAAACAGCTATTTATGATAATCCACAATGCATCACCACTGTTTAGTGGCCAATTCCTATGCAAATGCCCATAAGCCATTAATTCATATACTGGGATTTTGCTTCGTAGCAGAATATCTAAGAAAATCCCATTATAAAAGAGTGATCCAAACAAAGAGAAATTACATCTCAGGAAACTGTGTGATAAAAGTAACAGATCAAGCAGGAAATGGGGATTTTTTCCCATTTTCTGCTTGATCTGTTACTTTTATTTACTTCTCAGTTGATTGGGCAGAAATAGGAAATTCTCAAGAATTGTGTGAAAATATCAGCTGAATAATTACTTAAAGAGGTATGTAACTGTTGCTCTTCAGATCCAGTACATTAATAGACTAAATGATTCCATTTGCTGGATTCCTTATCTGAAATGTTGTTAACAAACAACAGGATTTCATAATTCAAACCTTAAAAGGCATTGTTCCAAGTATTGGATTACTGTGCAGTTCAAATACATTTAAATATGTTTTGCAATGCTTTCATTTAAGGATAAGCACCACCCACACTGTAAGAGAGTAAATGGTAAACAATCAAATATATATCAAATTCCTAGGGAGAAGATAGAAAACCAAGGCAAGGTTGGAAGTCATTCAGCATAAGGGCAGTCTGATTATTCAATAGAAATAGTATCTGGGCTCTGCTTAGTGCAATAGTTTGAAATACATGTTTGCATCATTGCAGTTTTCAGATTTCATTCTAATTGTTCTGAAAACTGCTTCGGAAAGAAAATGGCTTGGATTGGACTTGTTTTATTATTATTGATATTCATTCTTACAATTTTATTCCTTTTCAAAATGGGTAGTTCCCAGAGAAACAGCTCACAAAACCTTCCACCTGGACCCAGGACTATACCCATTTTGGGAAATCTGCACATAATGGATTTCAAGAGGCCTTATAAGACAATGATAAAGGTAAACCCGATGATTAACAGCTATGAATGTTCTTTGCCAAAGTGTACTGATGCTGATATAAAAGTTTAGCAATTTATCAGGTTATCCCGTTAACTGGAATAAGGTTGATATGCTCCCTGTTGGTTCTAAGAGGTCTATGAAAGGCTATAACAATGACATTAACTTGGTGTTTGCATTTGTTTATATTTGCTGCGAGGATTATACAAATAAAAATCTTTATTAATCGCATGTACATTTTTCTAATTGTTTATCTGAAACTTGAATGGGTGGTTAAAATTGCCTATGACTATGTAGAGGAAGGGAAATGTAAAAATCTTACATTAATATATGTATTAATATAATAATCTGTAGGTTCACATATTATAATAAGTTATATTCTTAGTGAAATACCCATTGTTCAAAACCTTTGGCTCTATTTCCTGCTCCAGCGAATTTTTCCAAACAGCTGAGTGAAAAACATAATTTTGAACCTTATTCATAGGATTACTGGAAAGCAGTGGTGGGATTGAAAAACTTTTACTACCGGTTCTGTGGGCATGGCTTGGTGGGTGTGGCCATGTGACTGGGTAGGCATGGCTTTTTTTTTTACAGCCCCCATCCATTTTTGGGAGCTTCCTAGCTACAGAGGAGCCTCTGGGGAGGCGTTTTTGCTCCCCTAAGGCCAGTCTGGGGCTCTGGAAGAAAAAGAACAGAGTATGGGAGGGGTGCGAAGCATCCCTCCAAGCTCCGTTTTGGGAGCTTCCTAGCCTCAGAGGAGCCTCTGGGGGGGCGTTTTTGCTCCCCTAAGTTTCCTCTGGGGCTCTGGAAGGCAAAAAATGGAGGTGGGGGGCTGAGCTCCTCCCTCCATTTTTTGCCTTCCTGGGCATCAGCAAGGGGAATCCCGGCACAGCTGATCTTATCTACAGCTGATTGTCAGGAGGGGAAAAAAAAGAAATACCTTAGGCGAATGTCAGGCAGGTGGGTGGGGTGAGCGAGCATCGGGCGGGAGGGAGACTGGGTGGGGGGCGTGTTCAGCCAGAAGCGGTTTGGTGACCCACGCCAAATTCTTGCTTCGCCCGATCCGGTGCAAACTGGCTGAATACCAGCACTGCTGGGAAGGAATGAGTAGAAAAACAGAATGTTTCAAGACAGAAGCAAATATATTGATAATTTTAAGTACATTCCTGTTTTTGTTGTAAGTAGCTAATTCTTCCAAACCATTTTGATTGGAAGATCCTTATCAGCCCTGTCCTGTTCTTTAGAATTAAAAGGATATGCTTGCACCCTTCAGTGGCAATGATAGATAGGAGTGGGTTCTGCAGCAGCAGAGGAAAATAACATACCACATAAATGATTAATAATGTAACGAAAATGCAGTACTTGAAGAACAACTCTGTAACTTGGAAGTCAGACTTTCCCTGCTTTAGCAGGTGTTGGTGTCAGTCCCTTCCTGTCACTTTAGGAAAGATTACAAAGCACCAGAAGTTTCCCGATTTAGACACAGGACAGATGTGAGAATAACTGTTGGCATTTTATTTTCTAGGCATTTCTAAAACTGTTTCATTTTCTTGAGGTGTTAGAGCTTATGCACGGCTGAGCGGTCAATGTGCTATGTTGTGTGCAGTGGATCAAGAATGGATCCCTGTGTGGAGGGATAGAAATTAATATATCAGAAATTGTTATTATTGAAAATGTTCTTCCTGCATAGCTAACTTCTTTAAAATTTCCAAAACTTGACCAAATTCTGTCATGAGTAGCCATTGGACAATAGTACTTGTATACTTGTTAAAAAAATAAAAACAATATAATGACTTATACCACAAAAGAAAGAAAGAAATATTTCAAACTTGGATTCGTGAGACATGATTTGTAACAGTACTTTCCTTATGTGAAACTAATTGTTGATCAGAATCGTCTCTCATTTTTCATCTGCTGAATTCCAGTTGTCAAAAGAATATGGTCCTATTTTCCGTCTTCAAATGGGAGGCCAGGAAATGGTGGTGCTAACTGGCTATGAGACGGTCAAAGAGGCATTGGTGAACCAGGCAGAGGCCTTTTCAGGGAGACCTATTGTCCCCATTTTTGAGGACTATACAAAGGGGTTTGGTAAGTTGTTTATTCTGGATTGCAGTTGACACTCCTTGCAAAACTCTAATCAATATTATGTACAACTCACTCAGAAATACAACAAAAATATGTTGGTACTAAATGGTAGTAAACAGTATTTTAAAAGGACATTTTTTTCAACCAATGCATGCACTTACACCCAAATTTCTTGCAACACACTAAGATGGCAGCAACCAGTAGTGTTTGTTCTTTGCATCTCTCTCTCTCTTCCTACCTCTCTTTCTCCCTGTGTGTCTCATGATTTGTTTAGCAACCATGTCACATAACAACCTCTTCATCAGAACTATTTACAGTTGATAAACAAGAATTACATGTAGAATGTTTAATCTGAAGTTTTCATAGAGGGAACATCAGAGAACTTGGACAGCTTCTGGAAATCACAACAGATTGACTTGACTTAATCCAGGGGTGGGATTCAAAAATCCCAACAACCAGTTCTCTGCCCGGTTGCTGGGTTGGTGTGGCCAGGGTGGGCAAGGCCTTCTGGAACTTCTTGGAGGGTTGTTTTTCACCTTCCCCAGGGTTCAGAGGCTTCTCTCGGGCCTCTGGGAGAGAAAAACCTGCCTCCTCCAGGTTCCAGAGACAGGTACATTTCCAGACTTCCAGAACTTCTGAGAGAGGCGTTTTTCATCTTCCCCAGGGTTTGGAGGCTTCCTTCTGGCCTCTGGGAGGGCGAAAATGGCCTCCCCCAGGATCCAGAAGCCCTCTGCAAGCTGAAAACAGGCCCATTTCCAGACTTCCAGAAGGCCTGTTTTTCACCCTCCCAGAGCCACCTTGCAGACCCTGCACTTACTTGCATCCAAAATGGGCCATGTAGAGACTCCTGGGATGGGCGGGGCAGGATGGGCAGAGCTAGCTGGTCGGTTCAACTATCAGTTTGGCAAACCAGATGTAAATTTCACATCCGGTTCACCTGAACCAGTCTGAACTGGCTGAATCCCACCCCTGACTTAATCCCTCAGTGCCAACAGAAGCATCTAGAGAAAAAAAGATATGCCAATTTTTTCATTTATTAAATGTAATGGTCATCCATCTAAATACAGGATAACTCTGCAAGGAATAATTGTACTAACAGTAAGAATCCAATCCTTGAACATGTTTGTTTACTTGTTTGCAAATTTAAGGTGCAGGAAACCCCAGTATTCTGCATGCATTGTTCTTCATTTGCCCCAAAATATGGTACCTGAGAATTTGCACAGCCAAGTCAGTAGTAAATGTTGGAATTGGCTGGTCCACTGTCTAAGGAAGAAAGTGTGTGTTGGGGGGGAGGGGGGTGTTCTCCCAAAGTTCCATTTGGATTATTTCCTACTAGTTCTCCTTGCAAGTGACACCAGGGGTATTTTTACATGCTGAACTGCAATCCTTAGTCATCATAAGCAGCTTAAATTTTAAACTTCACACTTAAGCACACTGATCTTCGACTTGAACTCTTATTTACCTCTCCAGGTATTGCTATGGCTCAGGGTGAGAACTGGAGGCAGATGCGGCAGTTTTCATTATCTGCATTACGGGATTATGGAATGGGCAAGAGGATTGTTGAAGACAAAATCAGTGAAGAGTGCAGTGTCTTGGTAAAAACATATGAGACTTATGAAGGTGAGTTGGTATTCCATCCTACAGATTTACCAGTTATCTTTCAAGACAATCTGTGCATAGAAAATGTAGAGGAACCTTTTCAGAAAAAATATGCCAATAACTGTTATTTATGAGGAATTGTTATACTAAATTAGCTGTTGAAATTTACAGAAGGATAACTTGTTTCCAATATGAACACTACTTTTGCATATGAAAAGGTGTTAGGAATTGGACTTACTTGTTCCTCCAGGCTTTCAGTCAGTGATATTCATGTTATCCAATTAAGTAGAATAAGTTAAAAACCTAAGCACCAAACCAACACCATTCACCACAATTCTTGGCTCTCCAAGTGATCCACTTTCCTATACCCTCTCATTCATTTCCACCCAGGCACTCCTGTCCTTTAACACTCTACCTATCACCACAAGATCGCATTGAGATTATTGCACAATTTCCTCTTAAACCCATTGCTCAGAATTCTATTATCTTCATTCTATGGAACATAATATACAATTATCACCAATGTATAAATTCGTATTTTCATCCCACATGTCAGGCATACCAAATTTTGGAAGAATGAAGAATGAATATGGCTAATAAAAAATATCAACACCTATGTAATGAAATTATTATGGTAGCTCCCACCTTAATACTACATTTTTTTTTCTCATTAACAATTCATTGCTTGCAATGTATTAAATAATCAGGATGCATTAAACTTGATAAAACCTTCCTGGAGTCAGCAATATTTCCATATGTTATTTGGAAATACATTGGTCATGATCATCATCTGCTTTAGGAATTAGGTAGTGGAAACTGCATAAAGAAAGAGTGCATAAAATAGTGGATGCAAAATCTTCTCAGAAATGTATCAAAGTTAACCTACAGGCAAAATGCCTTTACATCCTTTATAAGTCTAGTTCTGTCTATTAGTTCTGTTGACAATTTCAGCTGATCTTTATGGTCCAGCACTCTTTTCCAGTTTACATGACTCTCTGTTAACTTCATTCTGCAATGATGGGTGAGGAGTTAGTCTTTAAGACATTTTATTGTAATAGTTTCAAATTTTGCAAGGAATACAATCATTTTGAATAACAGCAAAAAGCAAAAGCTTAGTCACTGATGAGAAGAGCTGGGACTCTGCCCTTCATTATAGAGAGGGGATCTGTGCTCTGAAGCCTTAGATCTATTTGTTAAAAGCTTTTGTGTTACTCATTTTATTTTTCATACTACTAGCAACATGGCCTATCTTCAGCTGTTCTTCCACTTCCACATTGTACAGAGGGACTAGAATACTCCATTTTATCTGTCATTAGAAATGTAACTGCTTCTCACTCCAAAGGAAGCATATCTCTAGTACTGCATTAATGTGTAACTATTTCTGTTTTTAAAAGGACGGCTTACAGAATTATTCTTTTTGTTACTGTCGGTAAATTTTAGTTCATAAACCTGCATCTCCTGCTATCTTCTATATCTATGTAGAGTACAAACTAGTTTCTATGTAAATGCTATGTATAAGCAATCTTGTTCTCAATCTTAATGTGATGAACAACAGGTTTCATTCTGGGATTCTGGATTCCAATTCTGTTTTAATTTATTACTCGTGACCAGGAAAGCCATTTGAGCCAACAACAATTCTGAAAGCTGCAGCTGCCAATATCATCGTTTCTTTTTTACTTGGCAAGAGGTTTGAATACGAAGATGCTACACTTCTAAGACTACTGGAGTTAATTGAAGAAAATATACACCTTGTAGTAACCCCTGCTGTGTTGGTAATGTAATCTTTCATATGAAGAAAAATGTCATCCCTACAGTTTATTAAGGTTTAATTTGTGAGATTTGGATCTTAATTAATTAGAAAACTTGATTTATCGTATCTTTAGCACTCACATATTTCATAGTTGGTAATAATGATGGTGATTTTGGAGAATGTGGAACAAACCTATTTGGATAAAAATGCTTTGAGATCTCTACCAGAAAATATATTCATAGTATTCAGCTCTCTTAATATGTTTCTTCTCTTATTATTCTATACTGTTTCAGGTATATAATGTGTTTCCCAAGTTGGGATTCCTTTTGGGTGCTCGTAAAAAAATATTGAATAACCGAAAAGAGTTCCATGAATTCATACAGGCCACTTTCCTTGAAAATATCAAAGATTTTGATGAAAATATTCAGAGGACTTTTATTGATGCATTCCTTGTTCAGCAGAAAAAGGTAATAAAGCATTTCATTACATATAGTATGTGAGGCATTGTAACTGATGTTTTTTTTTCTTTCACATGTTTTAAAAATATTCTGGCTGATACCAGAAAATATGCAGCTGGGGAAAATCCTTGCTTTAGAAATGAAATATATGAGTATAGTTTGGAATGTGTGTAACCCAGTGGTGGTATTCAGCCAGTTCTTTGATGTGGGTCACCGAACCAGTAGTAGCCACACTCCCAACCTGGTCACCCTCCTGCCCGATGCTCGCTCACCCGCCTGCCTGAGGTTCGCCTAAGGTATTTCTTTTTTTCTCTCCCAACAATCAGCTGTACATAGATGAGCTGTGCCAGGATTCCCCTTGCTGAGGCCCAGGAAGGCAAAAAATGGTTCAGGCCTCACCTCATGAAGGCATATTTTGCCTTCACGAGCTTCAGAGGAGCTTTAGGGGAGCAAAAACGCCCCCCAGAGGCTCTTTTGAGCCCAGGAAGCTCCCAAAATGGAGCTTGGTGGGGTGATGCATGCCCCTCCCATGCTTTATTTCTTTTTTTCCTGAGCCCAGAGGAGCTTTAGGGGAGCAAAAACGCCCCCCCTCCCCAGAGGCTCCTCTAAGGCCCAGAAGGCCCAAAAAATAGATGGGGACTGCAAAAAAAAAAAAAAGCCATGCCCACCAAGCCACGCACAAAGAACTGGTAGTAAAAAATTTTGAATTCCACCCTCGTGTAATCTCATTCTTAGGTTCTGTGGGAATATAAACTTGAAACAAAAATAGTAAAAATTAATAACTTCCGCCAGCAAGGACATTATTAAACAGCCAAGGCTGATTAAAACATTGATTATGTTTAAAACTTCATGAAACAATATTCAACAGGGGCCGTAAGCACCTCCAGGGTATAAGATTTCCCATTACTTGGCAGCTCCACATCTTCCTGAATTCTTGAGAGGTGACTCTCAGCAAGTCTTCTTGCAGCATCCTTGCTGGCCAACAGATTCACTATCCATGTGATGATGTCTTTATTCTTTGCATATCTATTAAAGTTACTGCAATGCTGGTAGATCTCAAACTGGAATTTTTCCCTGTAAAAAGCAACACTATTTTTTTGTAGCAGTTGAGTGAAGAAGTCACATGGGGGTCTTGCTTAACAACCTCTTTTCTCATTGTCCAATTATAGTCATAAGTCAAATATTATAATTCCAGTAGGGAGATAGTCAGGTGGGCCCCTGGGAAGCAACCTTTTTATCTTTATTTACTGTATAAACATTGGGATATTAATCATTGTGATATGGGTTGGGATATATAGTGAATGTTCTTCCTATTGATCCAGAAACTGATCAGTGCAGAAGAGGAAAGCCATTCTCCCTTTTTTAAGAAACTGTCACCTAGGGAAATCTATGAAAAAGTGAAGGTTTGCTCTAAAACCTGAAGTCTTTCTTCTTAGTGATAATTAAAATAGAATCCCACTTCATGAAAGAAAGCATTGGCCTGGCCTGTATTGAGAAGAACTGGCGCAGAGACGTGGAGGAAGTTCATTACAATTTTTCTCCAAACTCATTCCTGGTTCTTCCATTGTCATCATTCACTGGAACATAACGTGCAACAGTCACTTGACCTATGCACTTCCCTATATAGTCATAGCAAAAGGATGTCTTGAGTTCATGTATCCTGACATTACATTTTTGCCGTTTCTGCGGTAATTGATCCTAATTTTAATTCTGCTGCATACACTGATAAATACCAATCTACAAGATTAAGTTGTCTTCATTTATATCAAGTTCCTTTTCTTTTTTCTCTTAAATTCCAAAACAGGAAACATTTTAATTTTTCTTTATTTCAATTCATTCAGTAATTTATGGTCTTTGCCATATCTTTTTCGTTATTAAAAGTCACAGTCTTCTTTAGCCCTGGCCATAAACAGATGTGCTCATAAACCCTAATATCCACCAGCTTTTTGATCAATCAAGACCTTGACATAATTCTTTGGGGAAGGATATGAGTGTTAGGCTCCCTGCTAATCACAGAGCACCAAAGATGGGGACCACATCAACTCTTTTCCAGTCCTCTTAAAAATCCAAGATTTTTAAAAGATATGGTAAAATGCTTCTGAGATAACATCTGCCAACTCCTTCAAAACTCTGGGGTGTAATCCATCTGGTGATTTATGTTCATCAAGATCAGACAGGTGTTCTTTTACATTCTCTTGCTTGTTTTAATTTTTATTTCTAGTCTGTCTTTTACAATTATGTTTTTGGTTGGTTGGGCTATAGGTTCTTTTTGCGTGAAGACTTATTCAAAAAATGAATTGAGCAGCTCTACTTTCTCTCTACTGCCTTTTACTTCCTTGCCATCTTCACTCTTTAGTGGATCGTCTGTTTCCCTGACTATTTTTTTGTGTAATCATGTTAGTTTCTTCTTGGATTTCTTTTTATTTTTCAGTGATATTGTGTTGGACTGGACTTTTATGATCAAAGGAGTTTACGACACTCCTTGAGTTGTTTTCCACTTTAGAATTTTTATCGATGGAATTTTTCTTAGGCTCTCTTTGAGTTTAAAATCAGCTCTTTTAACAATTAAGACACTGGTTAGATTATATTCTATTCCTTGTGTTTGCATTATATTGAGTTCAAATATGAACTCTGCCCCAAGGTTCCAGCAACTTCAACTCCCTCTATAATTTCTTCTCTATTAGTAAGAATTGGGTCCAATATAGCTTTTCCTCTAGTTCCCTCCTCTACCTTTTGGATAACAAAGTTGTCAGCTAAGTTAGTTAGGAATCTGTTTGATCTCCCACTTGTTGCAGAGTTTGTCTCTCAGTTGATATCACAGTAGTTAAAGTCTCACATTACTACTATGATATGTTTCCTACATACATTTGTTCATTGATTAGCAAAGAGTTCCTCTATTTCTTCCTCTTGGCTGCGGGGCCTGCAGTATTGCATCTATAGCAAAGTCTTTATTTCTCTTTTATATTGACCCATATGGATTCTAGGAGGTTTTCATCCTTGGTTTTATGTATTTCTATAGAGGTGTAGTGATCTTTTATATATAATAAACTCTCACAATATCCTGAAACTGGAAATTTGGAGGCCACTGCTTTATATAAGCAGAAATCTACATGATCATAATTGGTCAATCATGGCCATAATTAATCATGGTCATTATTAATATATAATTTGATAGCCCACTGTAGATATTAAACTTAATATTTATTACAAATAAGCAACACAGTGTACTCCAGTTCTTGTGAATTACAACTCCCACAATCTCCTGACACTAAAAATTTGGAGGCCACTGTAACATCTGTTCATGTATGTAAATTAAAGAATACATTGAATGTCCTTGATATGTTTTCTTTATACTCTTCAGGAGAATAAGAAGTCAATAGATAGCTATTTCCATAATGATAACCTTATAGGTCTTGTGGACAACCTATTTATTGCTGGCATGGATACAACTTCAAAAACTTTGTGCTGGATGTTACTCTTAATGATGAAGTATCCAGAAGTTCAGAGTAAGCAGTTTTTATTTGACTGATTTTCAATAAAAAGATAAAATTACCTACCAAATAACACGGGGTGGGAGAATAAGAAGCAAGAATGTGTTGCCCTATCTATTTATATTTGAAGGAATTAATGTGAAGTGAGAGTGAATATATAAGATGTCGCCATATGAAGGCTTCACACATGTACTTCAGAGATTTCTGAAAGATATATCAGTCACAGAATGTGCATTATGCACTTATCACCTCTCATTACTGCTGAATATGAGCTAAGACTGAAGAGAGTTTTCAGCTATGAATTATACATTCCAAGCACAATCATCCCTTAATAGATTTC